>JAQIXJ010000068.1:0-60602 GCA_034700185.1 Phthiracarus laevigatus | reverse complement strand
ACCAAATTCTTAAATTTTTGTTCCCAAATAACCACCAAAATTTGAAATTTTATTTAACCAAATATCCGGGGTCTGATCATAATAAAGGGATTTGGCGTATCATACCGTTTTGTGCTCAAAATCTAATATAATTGTGACATATTTGAATTAATATATGAAAAAGTGAGCTAACTATGAATGTTTCGTGAATTGATTTTGTTAATCTTGAGACAACGGTAAATCTTAAACGAAAAAATGGAGATTAAAATAATAATGTAAAAGTTTGAGTTGAATTCAAAGTTTTAAAGAAAAGTTTTAATTAGATTTTACTATCTTATTTGCACTTACCCTAATTTTTAAGTTTATTCATATACGAATAGTTTATTACAGTCATAAATCATTGTTTGCGAAAAAGAAAAATCTATTTTAATCGAAGGTTAATAACTATTTTACGTTACAGTGTATTTGTACTTTGGGTTTTAAATTTCAAATTAGGCTCAACTGTAAAATTTTCGGAGCATTACATAGAGAGCAGCAGAATCATCAAAATAAAATACTATCGAAAATGGGAAATTTTTTTGAAATGTCTATAAAGTAGACAATTATTTTTTCATACAAGTTATGCCATACATTAGTAAATTCAAGACGCATCGTGTTTAAGGGTTAGTTTAGAATTAGCAAATTAGACTTTTTCGATAATTCAAAAAAATTGCCGTAAACTAATCATGAAAGGTTTTTTATTCGTAAGTTATCCTTTTGTTTTGTTGAATTATCACACATTGCCAATAATTAAATATTTATGCACGAACGAAGAAAGCAAAATTAAATTTTCTTTTGCTCTTCACACACACACAAACTCAACACACAACGCGAAAAAACTATAATATTAATGAAACACAAAGTGACAAAAATTTATCATTGCATAACTAGAAGTCGAGATTAGATGGTAAAGTATTTATAATCTCGTAATACCCATCAGCATTTCATTGTCAGTAATATATACTACCCGTATATATATACCGAAAACGGCATAAATTCTTTTGGATTTTTTCGAGCAAAGCAGAAAAAATCGTACAATATTTAAAAAATGTCTTATTACTGTATTATAATAAACTATTTTTTTGTATATGCATTTCTTTTCGGGTTTTTTTTTGTTGTTCGCTTCCCTACTTATACGTGTATAGACAAAAGTATTCTTAACTTACTACTACAGTATCAATCGGTATGTAAGACTTAATACGACATCACTCGTTATTTGCGAAACGAAAAGAAAGAGAGACAAAAAAACTAATCTTCAGAAATAACAGAACACATACCAAATGAATGTCGACATCTCGTCAACAGTGGTTTCTGTTACACGATTTAAATAGCATTTCGTTTGCTCGCAAAGCGAAACAATGAAAAAAAGTTTGACTGAAGGCTAAGCCGCCAATCATTATTAAGACGGCCACAAAAAGAAGAGAAAAACGCATAAAAGAGGCTGAAGTGTGTGCTGTATGTAAAATAATTGACACAATTGGTAACACATTGCAACTCATGTCTATGAATAATAAGGCTTTTTTTTGGTAAAATAGCTCACATTCGACCTAATCGTCAATACAAGTCATTCATCGACGGCGAGAGAAAAAGCAAAAAAAGGTAGCATTGTATTCACTACTATTGCCAATTCAAATGTCACCGTCGAAGGCGATGTATGTGACAAACACAATGATCAATGAGTGATGCCAATTCTGCTGCATATATTTTGTTTGATATGATTATGTTTCAAGAGTGCGTATGTGTGTGTGTGTGCTCTACACTGAGAGGTTCGCTGTTACACATGTCAATCATTCGCTGCTATTCGGGTAAATACTAAATGAGAATATTCTCTCTCAAAAAAACTCGAAGCATGACTAACTCTCTACGTTTTTCGCTGACAAAGTTTTTCGCGTGAAATGCCAATCATAAGAACACGATATATATATATATATATATGTTGACCTCAAACATATATTACAACAGCGCAGCACACAACGCACTGCACAATGAAATGAGAAAACTTTTCAATTTGATGATGAATGGCAGACAACTCATTGTCAAAACATGAATATATCATTTATTAAAGCCATGACTAGAATTGCGTTTTTCTAGAGAATAATATGACATATATTTATATTATACGTATACATATATTCGCGATCGGAATATCGATTCAGTTCGTGCCACAACTATAATAAACTCTGTTGTGTTGAGAACAGAGACAGAGAAAGCGCTCGCACACAGCAAATGAAAAGAATACAATAATTTATTCTCTCAGCAGCGGGACATTGAATGCCATTCTTTCGGCTGCAGCAGCAAAACCCATAATAACAGTGATGGACATCGCGGGATATTCCAATGCATATATACATTATCTCCCATTGCTTTTCCATTTGCTCGCAACCATACCATTCCAAATATTATTGATGGCCTTAATGTTACTGTAGTTGTATTCGTTTTTGTTGGCGAGAGAGTCGTATACCGCAAGCTATAACTAATGCCATATTACCGAAAATGCTAATAGGGGTCTATCAGTGCCATTATTCTCTCTCCAACATAGTTCTAATAGCGATGCGAAATGATCAGTAAATTGTCTCATCGCCCAAAAGCGTTTCATTCTGTTTGTCTCTTCTACCAGATATTATTCTTGTTTTTTGTTGGTTTGCTTTCTCTGGCTAATGCTCGCCTCGTGGGTATCGCTTAAACTATTACAATATCGCTATCAGTATCTGTAACTGTAGGCTATTTAATGGCATGAAAATATCAGTGTATAGTGAAACAAAATATACGGTACAGTTAATGGTTAACGCGCTTATGATCACGTTTATCATGCAAACAGGCGAGTGATACCAATAATTTAGAGTTTGAACCATAGGCGTATCGCCTCTAATAATCATTGTGTATGTGTGTGTGCTATGAGAATATATATCAGTGTAGTTATCGTCTTCATATGTAATTTAGACCATTAGGAGTAAGAAGAAGCAATTATCTGCCGCCATATATATAGAGTATATGCGGTAATAAAAGATATTTATACTTTAAATACTGTACATTAACTGGCAGTAACAGACCATTTAAATGACTGCACAATCATTTTCTGCTACATTTCTGTTTAATCATTTTTTTGCGAGAAAAAATTATGTACATTACGTTATATAATTATTTTTTCACAGAAAAGAAATAGAGACAGAGATAAATAATGAGTTATCTGACTAAGAAAATTAAAATTAAAAAGATTTATGAGTGATGGCCTTATTTATTATAATGGTTTCTTTTTTGGTGGAGAAAGTGCTGATAAATTACATTATGGCACGATTTATGTGCGATACAAATCTTTTGTCTCAAGACATTTGATATATGAAACCATTATTATCGTATTCATCGCTCCATCGGCTGATGACAGCCTGAAAGAGAAAGAGAGAGAGAAAGAGAGAGAGAGAGAGAGAGGAGAGAGAGAAATGTAAGCTCAGTTCTCGAAAGATTATTTAGTTTAAATAATACGCGTAACATTCAAATATAAGTGCATATAAGCTTTCATTTTTTTAAATACTTATTACAGCACTATTATTCTTTTTGAAGCATTATTAAAGTTTTTAACGAGAGAAATATCGACATACTCATACTCTGTTGAGAAGAGAATACAACAAACGCACACAATATAGCATTTTCTTTTCGGGAGAAAAAAGTTGGCATGGATTTGATTTATGTAAAAGATTAGTGCCTTTCATTTATGAGTTTTATAATCAAGTTTGACTCTAACTCTCCTTCAACATAAAAAACTTTCAAAGTTATAACTGATTATGCAGTTGACATTCTCTCTCTCTCTCTCTCTCTCTCTCTCTCATCAAAAAAGATAATGTTAATGCATTTCAGAGAATGATGAGCTCTTTATTATTACTATTATTGTAATATATCCCGTATTTTGCTTAAATTAATCGTTATAAAAGTTTTTTTATACTTTATAAATTATGTCAGATTTATATTTTTGACTGCTAGCGTTCAAAAATGATTTCGCTAATTGACGAGGAGATGGTTAAAAACATCTCTTTCTGTGTTTTTGAAGTTTTTTCCCTCCAAACGATAACAAGAGAAATGAAACGAAATCCTTTCAGACGAGTGAGCGAAAACAATACCATGTTAGCTAAGAACTCAATTTTTAAAAGTAAAACGAAAGCAACGAAAAAAAATAGAAAGAGCAGCAACGAAATGTCGCAGTATATCAAAGAATCAATTATTAATTCAGGAGCGAATATATAATGCTAAGCCGCGGGATGTCGTACTGTTCCGGCGTGTCATTCATATTACTCTACTATAAAATGCATAATAATAATTAAGTCATTATATAAAATTCTGTTTTTTGTTGCTGGCAAATATATCCAACAACGCTGCTATGCGTATGAATATATAATATGATATTTTTTTAAACAAAAAAACAAGACATAATAAGACGTATGAATAGGGGAGTGAATTAGAAACGAGGAAATACTGACTGCTGTGCGTATTTCCTTCGCTCCACAGTTATCTAAATAATTCAAAACTTTAGTTTATTTTTCCTGTATTTTTTTGCGTTGTGTATTGTGCCGCATCTTTCACTTCTATTCTCTTATTCTTTCTCTGTTCTGTTTTATTTCTTCATATCATATAACTTACAGCCAACTCATCAAATATGTAAACTCGTAATTCTGATATTTATTTATATTTTCACTGCGTTCTCTCTCTCTCTCTCTCTCTCTCTCTCTCTCTCTCTCTCTTCTGTACTCTATCTTTTATTTTCAGTTTGTTTTTTCTATCATTTTTAATACTATAATATATTTTTCGCATCTCTCACGCATCAAAGTAAAAAATCTAAAAAACAAGTGGCAGTGTTTGAACACAAATAATGTATATTCTAGAGTACGTATGGTAGACGCACATATCAGCCAAAGCAAAGCTGCATCAAAGTTTCATGTATTGTATATTCGATGGCTAAATGACATCAATCATAATGCCTTAAGTTATATATACAGTAGTTTTTTGCTCCGCTTTCTATGAAATTTTATATATTTTATATATATAAATATCTTGAGATACTGTTCGTGACTTGTATTTGATTTATCGAATTGTTTTTGCTTTTTTCATCTTTGCTTGCTCTCGATTTTCGCTGAAAAAAAGTTTAAATTTTTCGCTGACTAACTGGAAAAACGTTGAGTGGTGTGTATGTATGTGTGTGTGCGCGCAAAAATCTTTAATACTATTACAGTTATTTTTTCCAGAATCAAATACTACTTGCGATTGTGTTTGTATTTGTATTATTTATTTTTTGTTTGTGCGCACACTTTTTACTTCACGCGAGTCGGTTATAAATTTTGTTTAAAAGTTTTTCCTTGAACACTTTTTATCTCTGCCACTCTTTTCCTGACTTCTTCACCCACACTGCTAGCAGTAGTTTTTGAAAAATTCAAAGACACTTTAGTTTTCAATTATTTTCTTAAAATTGTTTTTTTTTCGGTAATTGGCAGTGAATTTTTGTCGCGTATATTTCGAGTGCAATTAATAGAGAGTGTGAATGAATTGATAATGGAAAATATCGCGCTTTCTTTTTCTCTCTATGCTATGATGACATCCCCTCTCACTTCAATTTATTCTCTTATTGCTCATTAACTGAATGTGACAATAATAAGACGGAAATTGTCGCAGAGTCACACAACTTTAAGAGGAAAGTTGTCATTGTCATCATTCATTTGCTGCAATAACTATAACTTAAGAGTAATAACACCCGAAAACTCTCTCTCCTTCTCTCTCCTTCTCTCTCCTCTCTCTCTCTCTCTCTCTCTCTCTCTCTCTCATCTTTTGTTGAGTCAATTCTTCTCTCAACTTAATGCCCAGCTATGATCAGCCGAGAAAAAGTAGATTAACAATAGCATCACATACAGATAGACAGGGAAGCGCGCATTTATCTTTTATCACACGCTTTTGCTACCATAATAACTTTTATTGTTGTCGATCTGCGAAAGTTTATACTCTTCATCTATATATATGTGTGTTAGTGTGAGAACTGAGTCTATATGTATGTGACGAACAAATTGGATAACCATTGTGTTTGACACATCTATGCGCCTTAAAATGTTACAATAACTATCGTTTAACAAAAATTAACTAAAATATATTGCATGTATATATGACTGATTTTTTTTTGCGCCGAAGTATTATCATTTATTCTTAGTTTCTATTCATTTTTGCATGTATTGCTGACGATTATATAATGAATATAAATAAATTGCTTATAAATATATTTAAATAGATAAATATTTAATGAGGAACTGACTTATAACGCAAACATAATGCATATTTGCGCACAAATAACCCAAAAGAAAGAATTTCAAGGAATGATTCATTTTCGCGAAAACATCAATCAGGGAAATAACTATCTAATAGATTAGTGCGATGTTTATTTCAAAAAAATTGGAAAATATCAATCTTACTATAAAAACTCAAATAACAGTCAAATTCCAATGTTATGTTGCTTTATCGTGAGCACAATGTAAATTATTATTAATGTTTTGCATTCATCCAACGATTTATGTTTGCTGTTAAGATGATTGAATAAATTATCGAATGATTGAATGAATTTAAAGTATTAAAAAATCTAATTTCTACGAAATAAAATTTTTTCTGCTTTTTCCTTATAAGTTTTTAAATTTTATTTTCAATTAATAAATAATTTAAAACATTACCACTGCGTTATGTAATATTTATTTTAAACCAAATAATCATTTAATATGCAGAAGTTTTGCGGCAGAAACCAACAAAAAAGTAATTACGGAATGCATTTAATTAACAGTAAATGGCAGTAAATTTATTTTAATTATTTCGTCATATACCGTTTATATATAGTAAAACTAATTAATTTTACAAACTAAAACAAACCGCATTCGAAAAATAAATTTAATTGAATTTAAAAAAAACTCAAATCCCCTCAGATTTACTCACTGCCAGGAAATCGCAGACACGACTTATGGTAACAAGACGTTTGGCGAAAGAAAAGTTTTAACATTTAGCAAATCAGTTAAGTGATTAGTGATACATAGCATGTCATCGCATGGTTAGCAGTATTTGTTGGAAAAGGATGGCTGATTAAGTATCGAGTTCTATGATCCATCTGGACTTATAGTTTAGCTGACGAGTGAGTGCTGTAACCAAACACTCTTCTCTTTGAGAGAAAATCTTTCGGCTAAAAATAACTGCTTATGTTTTATATTAATCATTTCCGTATTTATATTACGTGCGGAATTATTTTTTGTGCATAGTAGTCATAGAAAGAAATTATTTATAGTACTAAAATTAATATATTACCATAGTTTTCGTCTCGGAAAACAAACTTTTCGATTTCGGTAAATGATTTATTAGTGCCTGTCATGTTTAGTAAAGTTTTTTAAAAAAACTGTTCTTAATCAATACTACCAGTAATAATACAAACAGAAAACAGTGTCTGCGCCATTAAGGTCTAAATTGCGAAACACGTCTTAACAAATTGCGAACACATTTTTAAACATACACATTAAAAAAATCCCCCTTTAAAAGTATTTTCTGTTCAAACGCATCGTGTTTTACATAATGATTATTTGGTGGTAAAACTTTTTCTCACACCCATGAACATCTGGTCAGTTAGAATCTGACACCAACAGCACCAACACTAGTGCCCGAACCGCCAGCAGCACCAGCAGCGGCACCTTTTCCTAGAATCTAATTATACCTTTGAAAAGCAGATACTTTAATGTGACACTAATCACTCCGCATTTTAAGCGATACTTTATTATTAGCAGTTCAAGAGCGAGCTTTTGGTGAAAAGCCATATAAATATAAATGGTAACTTTTTATTATTTTTGTCTGCAGTGCCGGTAAGTGAGATCGAATTCACAATTTACTGGATGGGGCTATTTATTGATTTATTTTTCTGCTGACAGAAAACAGTAAAACTTTCAAAGTTTGCATTTGCATCTGGATTTTTACGAAACACGGCATTTGCAATCTAATGTACGGTAGAAAAAATATAAAATTTTTTTGTTTAAATTAAATTCGGCTTTTTTTCTAGAGTATATAAAGTGAATTTATTCTATTCGCTACCCTTTAAGGCATAAACGAATACTCTCGTCTCTGAATAATTGAATGACATTTTTTGTTTGGTTTTTTTTGCTTAAAAGTTTAACAAGAATTAATTTTCCGAGCTATTTAGAAAAAATCCCTAATTTTAATTCCTTACATTGATGGAGCAACAATGAAAAAATACGAGTACCGATAAAATAAATTTAATAATATTTAAGATCCATTGAAGCCCTCGAAACGCTTCAAAAATTTTTTATTTACTTATTTATTATACTCGTAAGCTTTTCGGAAAAATCGGGTTTTATTCCGCAAGAATCGGCACACAGACCTCACTCAGACCTCTCGCATTATACATATTATTAGTGGAATAAAAAGCATGCATTAGGTTTAGCATTTTACTCTCTTTTGTGAATAATTGCCGCTCTGTCGCATTAAATTATGTCTCACTCTTCTCTCTCTTTCATGCTTTTCTCTCTCACTCACTCGACTCAAGTATTCTTGGTTCGGATATTTCATTTAACGAACCACTCAACTGAATCCATTTATGACAACAGTAATATTTCGTAGATTTTTCAAAACTGCGGCGAAAACTTTTAGTACAATTTTATTTCTCTTTTTCCGAATATTTTTATTGTAGTGTTCTCTCTCTCTCTCTCTCTCTCTCTCTCTCTCTCTTTTCGTTGTTAAAAATGATGCGTAAAAAATTTCTTTCGACATTAATTCTTTCTGCCTAATAAATGCTGAATATTTTTTTCTATCAAACCGCTGGTCCCATGAAATCTCTATATATATACAGTATTTTTGAAAAATATGTATGTGAAGAAAATAAATATCGACTGCTTTTAGGAAATGTTTAGCTCAATATACTAGTGATGGTGCAGACACTTTTAAAAGAAAAATTGTATAACTTATGCTTTAGATATATCGCAGTTATATCGAGTGCGAGCCAATGATGCAGTGATGTGTCAGCTTTAATGAAATATGTCACCAATTGGGCAAAATTATGTGAACGACAGAGAAGAGAAATTATGTGAAGTGAGGTTTTTTTAGTTGAGAGATGAGTGTGTGCCCTAAATGAAAGTAAATGTGTGTGCGATAGGGAGAGAGTGAGCAGCTATTTCGCGGAAAAATGTGTTGCAACTTTTGCAACTGTTTTTGATTAATATTAGTCCCATTTCATGGCTGATGTATTGTAGTCTGAGGAAAGGCAATGAGTTGGCGGATGATAAACGCGCACAACTAACCATTAGTTTTTCGCTATCACATTGCTTACAAAAGACTCACTTGGAGCTAATTTATCATTTCTTTTCGCTGATTTTCAGCGCTATACACAAGAGTTAGTTGGAAAAAGGAAAGCGAAAATAAGGTTAACGTTAGCGATCACACTATCGTTTCTCTTAACACACTTACGCCACTCTTTTCGCTATCTTTTTATTTTATTTTTATTCTCCGCTCATTCCGCTATTTCTACCGCTTCTGCTTCTACTCCATAGCGATATCATTGTCGATAGTGATAGTAATAATAATAATAAACAGTAATAGTGATAAAGATAGGGGAACGTGAGGAATGAAAATTGATGCCTAGATGTGGAAAAATTGATAGCAGTGGTCAACACACTACTCTTTTCTTTTTTGTTGCGAATACTGTATCGACAATCGAAAATAATAATTGAGATGTAAAAAAGAATAAGAGTTGGTGTGTCTGATTGAAGTAACAAATATAGTGACACACAGTGATAAAACAGAAAAAAGAAAGAGACAAAAAAGAAGGAATTAACCGTTTTATTACGCAGCAGATATGTAATAACAAGATCAGGTGTAGTAATGATTACGAGGTTTATTTTTTTACCAAACGAAACAAGCAAAATGATGCGACTATTATTTCATTCATTGTTTGGTTGTTATTTATTATTTTTTCGGTCTTTCTTTTTTTTTGCATTTCGCTGTGAACCCATAAATATAATAATAAGGAGATCAATAAACGCTAAATAAAATTTGGCAGAACAGAAATAGTCTAATTCAATAAAAAAGGAAAAAATTCTCCAATAAATAATGTCATAAGACAGCGGATGAAAAAGTTGAACCGTCAAAACAATGGGATTCATAGATCCATACAAGTGTAACACAGCTTATTGTCGAAACCTATTTTCAAACTGTTGAACTTAATTTGATTTACAGCCTTGTAAAAAGTAAAGTACTTTTTAGCCAGAGAGAGAGAGAGAGAGAGAGAGATGTGACAAACAGTCGAAAGTGTCCTTTTATGTCATTTGTCTACTACTGGATTAATAATGTCGTTTAAGTGGTGGAAAACGAAACTGTTTTTTACTGTTATTTTTTCTTTATGGTTTTGCCGTTGGATTCGTTAGAAAAATGGTTCGTACGGCGAAAAAGAGAGTGTGAGTGCGCGAGAGAGAGAATGGGAGAAGAATAAGTTAGAGCCGAAAATATATTTATAGCCGATTCGTGAACAGCTTTAAGTTGAACAAAGTTTATGAAAGACATTTATAGTCAAACATTAATGCCATAACGCAGTGCTATAGCTGGAGAAAAGCATTACAGTATATGCCATTTACGAGTCCCTAAAGACGTTTTGCATAAATTGCGAGCGCCGTAACTGTCGTCCGACCAATAAACGAAAAATGGCAAAACCACAATAAATGTCAGTAAAAGATATTTATGAACAGATAGAGAGCCCACATGTAAAACGTTATGCTAAAGTGTAATGAACTGTTTTATGCGTTACGCGAATTCATATTTATGTTTTCTCGTACGCAGACATCTCGCATATATTCATTTCTCTATCATCTCTCGCCTCTCTTTCGCTCCGCTTTTCCCCTTTTATGTTAAAAATATGTGTACACCAGTTGCCATACATCAGAAAAATGGTGGCGTAACTCGTGCTAAATTGACATTTATGTCAGCGTCGACTAACTTATTATAATCACTACTTTTTTCAATACAATTGCGAAAAACAGTTTGAATGCGTGTGTGTGTGTGTTTGGGTAAAACTATTACAGACTCCACTAAAATCAAACACATGCACAGACACACTCACTCTCGCACACAATACATATATTTTTGCTGGTTATGTCAAACGGGTGCTGCAAATAACATGTCAATCATATTACGGATGATTTCTTAATGTGCTGTTTTTAGAAAAAAAGTTATATTCGTAAATGCAAAAACGCGAATAAAAATGTCACGGATATAAATGTACCATTAATTTGTTGCCGCAGTGCTTACAACTGCTCCGAATAAATGCTAAAAATATTTTTTTCTTGTCACACACACACATATACACATACGTTTATAAAAATTTAGTAGATTGAAATTTGTTTTAATTGGGTATAAGCACATGCTTTATTTAAAATCTATCTTAAGGGTTCGGTTGCGTTACTGAACGTGGAGGTTATAAGTATAAGCTGCCAAACGTTTAAAAGCATATGTACCAGTAATAACAAATAAAAAATCAATAGATGAGGAATTTTTAATTTAAATTTGTTGGCGAAAAAAATACACTTTAATACTATTTTAATAAAACATTTTTCGTGCGCCGAAAATTGATCGCAAGTTTAAAAAATACTGCTGTGGAAACAGAATCTGTTGTTGCTCTAAGTGGCGCATAGATAGCACTAATAGTTATGTAAAACAGTTAAACACGAATATTAACTACCAGTTTGTCTAATGCTAACTTCGAGGAATACTTTTATTGGTACGTGTGATACAAAAAACATTGTGCGCATTGAAGATAATAATTTCTATTATGCCGCTTATTCAGTAGTACATGATTCACTGGTACTTGAAATACTATATTCGGTAATGGTTTTGCGCCATACTTTGGCCCTACAAATGGGTAATGAAAACCGAACCCACGGGGAACAGAAACAAATTGAAATCAATAGCAAACAACGATAGGGAATAGAATTTTATTTAAGGGGAAATATGGATATTTCGAAAAATTACTTAATGGTTAAAATCTATACTACACTTTGTGTTTGCATGTGTGCTAAGGGATGGTTGCGTACACTCGAAAAAACTGCTATACTGTGTTGGCAATCGACTAACTCGCACACACGCATACACGCATTCATAGTACTGAAGGGAATCAAATAAAAAATTTCGTAACTGACAGAGTGTCGATCATTATGATTGATGTTTTCGTTATTTCTCTCTCTCTCTCTCTCTCTCTCTCTCTCTCTCTCTCTCTCTCGCAAATCGTAACGCGAAGGGCATTACATGAACGGTGAATGATTCTAATGGAGAGCCGAGGAAACGAAACGCCAGTCAGTGTCACGCTATCAAAGTTGCCCATCAAAATATTACAGTAGCATAACGTGTAAACGCATTATATTGTAATATATTTTTTACTAGTGTAGCGCTCAGTCTTCTCGTCTATCCATTGAAAGAGAAAAATCTTAGCTATACTACACTTGTGTGCTGTTATATAAAACCCGAAACGCAAAAAGGATAGCATTTCGAAGAGATGTCTATAATTTCTTGTGTGTATATATACTTGAACACTATTGCACTTATTGTATGGAATTGCCAATACTTATAGCAATTACCTGTTTTTTCTATTCACCTTTGCCTCAAATTATTTGATTCTCTCTTATTCTCACTCCACTTTCGCACGACAGGTATTATTATCTGTCGATCTAAACACTTATTTCCTTTTTTTGGTTAAACGCACATAACGTATAGACTACAGTACTGTATATTGTAAAATCTCTTTTCGCTCTCGTAGTGGAAGAGAAGACAACGCGAAAAATTCGGTATTATTTTGGCTTATGTGCTAGTCTTCACGCATTAACTTTTTTGTTTTATCTTATTGATGATGCGCGCAATACAAAAGTAAAAAAATAAGAAAATAGTAATAATAATAATAACAAACTAAAATAAAATAAAATAATATAAATTTATGAATGAACATAAAATAACAATTTTCTTTTATTATTATGATTACTACTGCTACTATTACGCCTATTTCTTCGGTGAGAAAGATATTGATACCGTATAATATTATTTTATGGCGCAGTAATTGCCGCTTGCATTTCACGATAACAACAACTGTGTTAGGCATTCTATTTTTTTTTGTTCGCAGTTCAAACAATAGGCCAGAGAAAGGCTTGTTATTGATACGAAAACGCATAGGAAAAAACAACAACGAATTATCAGTTATTGCTGTCAATTAAATAATTTTTCAAAAGAGAGAGATAGAGTTTTTTTTCGAATTTCAACTGCTGCTGTCGTAACTTATGCTGGAGTTAAGCGTGTATTTATTTCACTGAAAGAGTTAAGTTTTATTTGGGTTATTGTAATTTATTGCATATAATTTATATATTACTTATCGCGTATGTATGTTGCAATAAAAAAAGTTTTTAACTAACTGTATGCGTTGTGTGTGTAATAATATTTTGTTGCCGTATAATTGATATTTAGCTCAAAGGCAATGAATTTTTTTACTACTATTATGCGAATAATACCTATTACATTATAATTATCTTATAAATTGTTATTAAAGAGGCTTTTGAATGTGCGATGTAAATTATGAAAGAGAAATTATTGACATTAAATATGTTAACAAATACCGTTCGATGTTATGTATGTTTTTTAACATAATGTAATGACAATTATGAATTAATGTTTACTTTAATTTTTTCAAATAAAAAAGTTATGGATTGGTATTGTTCGCGTTTCGAATTTTCTGCTAATAATTATAGATTTGAAACGCTGTCTAATTTTAATAGCTAGAAAAATTTTAAGCGAACCGAAAAATCAATAATCATATGAGCTCAGAATTTCAGTTAATCTTGTTTTAAAAATTTTTCGATCGGTTTTTTTACAAACTACACAAATTTATAATTTATCTAAAACGTATTAAAATCATTAGAAAACTGCGCACACAGCGCAGCTATTATGATAAAACATGTGTTTTTATCATTTAATATTTAAGTGAATTGGAAAAAACGAAACAAAAAAAAGAGAACAGATAATTTATAATAAAATTTTTCTAACGTTAGAAAAACTGATACTGCATTAAGAATCATTAATCATTAGAAAAAAATCAGGCACTTATAATGATTATATACGAGGAAAGTCCAGATCGTTTTTTTTGTTGCTATCAATATGTAATATCTTCGGTTTTTTACTCGATATATTAATGCAGTGTAAGGTAAACTTTTGCTCTCTAATTGCCAGTTTAAATTTGGTTCAATTCTGTTATCGAAGAGCACTGCATATCGAACGTAAAAATCATATTAATTTTTTCTCGTTCACTGATAAAATAGTTATTACTTATTACATAATTAATATTATTAAAACAGAAAATTTCTTAAAAACTTTGTTAACTCATTATTTTTGTTGCGCCGATCACACACACACACGCTGACAGTATGCCTTATGCTCGCTCTCCTTGTTTTCGACGCGTAAAACAATATTTAATATTGTTTTGGCGTAAAACGTTTCTGTTTATAACGCAGCGAGACTTACACACATACGCTGGTATTGTGCTCCGAGTCAACGGCAATGTTTTGCTGCCAGTCAAACTCAAAACTACTCTCTTTATACTCCCACCGAAGAAAAATTTTCAGTAAAAATGCTTTTTTTTTGTTTTGTTTTTCGCGTTTGGTTTGACATGCGAGATAAATTTCATATTTTCCTCACCCGTCACACCATTTCTTATACAGCTCTCAAATACTTAAATGCTGGCTATAAATATACGATATTTTGAAAGCTGAATGAGTTTTCGTCTATTTATGCGCTAAACATTTTTTTGTTGAATGAAAAATTAGTGCTTTTATTAGTGCTTAACCTTAATCTTTCCTAAGTACCAGATTATAAAAAAATGTAATGCGATTCCTATTTTAATGTATTCCCGATTTTTTTTTTGGTTTTCAATGAACTATTCAGTATTTAGAGCTATTTGTCATTGTATTTGAGTGCATCAACTGTACTGCAATATTTTCTTCGTATTTTACTGTATTGTAAATTCAATATCTGTGCTTTCGTGTGAAATTCGGCTCATTTTTAAGATAAGAGTTTTATATTTAGGGGCAAAATTCGTATCCAGCAAATTAATTCGCGAAAATAATTTCCGATGAAATTTTGCACTCTAAATTTTTTGATTTGTAAATCGGGTAAATATTTATTTTGTAACAACATTTAAAATTGCAAATAAAACATCTCTTATACTTTTATATAAAATCTTTGGGTAACTTTCGGAAAATTATGTCACTATCAGCGTACAATATTTTGCTTACTAACAAAAAACATACAAAATTTTAAATTTATTTCGCCTAAATATTTAGAGCTTATTAACTAAAATAACAAAAAAAACAAAAATTTATTAAAGTGCTTTGACCTCATCTCCAGTTTATAGACGCATTACACATATAAATCTATTTCTCAATTTTAAACTTTAAAAATAATTACGCCGATGATTTTCGTTTTAGTAATAAATACTGTATAATTTTGAAGCCAAACAAATAAAAAAAAGAGAGAGAAAATTTTTTTGACATACAAGATAAACAAAATTACTGGATAAATAGATAAATCATTTTCATTTTCGTTATATAGAAGTAAGATCTTATACAGTATATATCTGTATATATATTGCCTTCCAAATTCAAAAAAAGATTTACATATATATTTTCCTTAAATTATAATCAAACCGCTTGTCGCCGCAAATTAATAAACCGTAAAATTTATATGCACATATACCGCATATTTAAACATTTCGCTTTCGTTTCGAATTAATGCCACGTAAATTGAATGGCTAAAAATAAAAATAAAAACTTGAAAAAAGATAATCTGATGGCCTTATCAAAAAATAAAAAGAAAAACGAAACGAAACGTTTAAGATGTCAGAGCCGTTTCTTTTTCTTTTGGCTCCGCTCTCGCTGTTTCTCTTACTTTCTTTCATCGCGGAGTGAGTGTCATCACACGGATGGCAGAAGGTTACGATATAGTGGCAAAGAAATGAGGTCTCGCCGCATGACAAGACCCGTGTCTAACATGCGTTTTCGGGCAATCATTAATCTCGTTATTTTGACGTGCGATGCGATATTTATCAAAAATAAATGTGACGCACCGTTTCGAGTGAGAGGAAAAAAATACTGAAAAGCTAAGCAGAAAAAATAGCAATTTTTTGGCAAAGCGTTTGGCTGTAAATAATTTTTCGCCAAGAGTTATATAACGTGTATGTGTGTGACACGTTTTAAGCTGTTTTTGTGGGCTATTTTTTATTGGTTCAAGTATTAAACATTTGGTCCAAATATTGCATAAACAGATGGGCTAAAACTCTCTCACTGCTTATATAACTGAAAATTTGAAATGTTATTCGCATTCAATTTTCTGTCGATTCATTTTCTGTTTGTTTGACGCCACACGTTTCGGTTCGCAACCTTTTTACCTCTAATTTCATACTATTCTACTACTTTAAAGGAGTTTTGATTATTGTTTCGTACCGGTGTGCAGATGCGTGTAAGCAAATAAAGGCTACTTTACATTTAGCTGTGTTTAAACAATCATAAAAAAATGTTTAAATAAATTTCTGTTTGAGTTTACTAAACAATTAAAATAACAACAAAATCTGTCAAATCTATAAGCACCTAATGTTTGTTTATTTGTTTTTTTTGCGAAACAATAAAAACATTTCGAGTTTTTCTAATTAAGTTAACATGCAGTTACGTAATTATGTGAAGTATAGTTATAATACACATAGAGACGAAAAATTAAAAGAAAAAATAATTTATTTGATTTATACTACAAATACAAATATATATGTAATATATTGTAAACTTAAATTGTTGCGTGCGCTACGAAGATAAACTTCATTATCAGATAAATTATTATAATTAGATATTTTTTTATTATCGTTATATTATAATGTCATTAATTTATAATTATAGAAATTCTTTCAACCATTTATTAAATACATATTTATTCAGTTGATTTTTTTGCGTACCAATAATTAGGTTCTGAATGGAATTATTAATCTATATCACGAATAAAATTTTAAATTGTATTAAACCAACATCGCTTCGATGAACTATCGAATTGCTTTATAGTTGTCTTAATCCGGTTTTTAAAAAAAATTATTTATTTCAAAGTTCGAACTTTTAAAAGTTTTTTTAGGTAAACAAAATTTTTCACACAAATAAAAGCTCAAATAACAAACCATGAGTTTTTTCCTTAAGTATTGAAGCGTCAAATCTAAAAACCAAAATACCAGAACAGAAATCATATCTTCCGATCTCTCTTCACTTCTCTTTTCACAGCTTTGGAGAAAATTGATTGACATCTGGCGCTTAATTTAGGTTTTCGACGCCGGAGAGAGAGAGAGAGAGAGAGAGAGAGAGAGAGAGAGAGAGAGAGAGAGAGAGCAGCTATCACACTCTTATCCAAAAAACTTTTTCGGTTTACTCGAGTGAAACAGAAAGCAATTATTTAAAAAGCGTTAACACATTACCAAACACACACACACTCACATACGCTCACACACAACTAAACATAACGCTTCACTATCCTCGACAATCATTAAGCGATACTCTTTTTTTTTACTTTTTTGCAACATTTTTCTCTTCTCACTGGTACTCTCGCTTCACCTTTATAAACAGGATGTTGTTGTAGGAGATAATGAGAGTAAAGCATCAATTATAGAGATTGGGTCACCATTTGGGTGTTTTACCTCCCGGGTATCATTTGTCATTTGCGAGCCATAAATGTCGCCCAGTATTCGTTACGTGTTTTCGGTGTCATGACTAACGATAGATAATAACTCACTGCAGCAGCGCTGCGATCACGTTAAACAACGCTTTCATACCTTAGTAGTTCCGCTTCATCTTCGTAAGTAATATATATATATTCGGTGTATATTACGTTTCGCGACAAACAAGCAGCGAAAGGTAGAGAAGCGAATGCAAAATAATTTATAAGTTGTCCTCGAGTGCAAACCCGTGTCCTCAAGTATTTCAGCGGATGAGAAAAACGCTGTGTGGTGTGTTAAGTGTAGTGTCAGCAAATGAAAAATGATGATCATTTGTGAGGGTAAAAGAAAGCGTTTTTCGTTTGATTTTTGTCCGTCGAAGATATTGCTATCGCTTTTAAGTACATTTCTCTTCTTTATGTCGCTCTCCTTTTCGTTTGGATCGCTGATAGGCAGCACTCCCTTATGAATTCGGTTCTCTCTCTCTCTCTCTCTCTGCTCGGAAAAAACCTCTTTGATTAAAGTTTAATTTATTCGCTTTAAAAAACGCTTCTTAAATACTAAAAAAATAAAGTTGAAGGAGAGTTAATTGTAAGTTATGTAATAATTTACGGCTAACTTTACATTTTGACAGTAAAACGTTAATTCTAGGGTTTAAGTTTTTTGAAAGATTTTGCTTTTCATTATTTATTTTTTGTTAGTCTCCTACTCTCGCATTCTCTCTAATAGTCAGAAATTTTATATTACATAATAAATTTTTTAAAGAAAAAGTAATTAATTTTTCATATTATACTTTTAGATACACTGGATTATTAATGGCTATAAACTGCTAATTTTTTTAATGATATAAACGACATATTGGTAACCATTTATCAAATTAATACTAAGGCTTACATCATTTCGACATTTTAATTACTGCTACGTGAATGAATATCCTCTCTTCTCACTCACACACACACAAACACACTATCGCTCTAAAGTTAATCATTACCTAAATTGATGACTATTTAAGACAACTTTATGATAATCTATTCTAATATAGTTTTTTTCAGTATCATATAAAAGTTAAACTTCACAAAAAAATGTGATCAATGTTTGGTTAGTTCGGCTTGTTTTGAACTAATAATATTAATATATCTGGTCATCCGGTCTTTATGTTTTTCCGTTTTTATTTTTTTAGCTCTCCTTTTTAAAAAGGAGAGCTTATGGATTTGAACATGTCTGTCCGTCCGTCCGTCCGTGACGGTGTCCGCACTAGCTCAACCACAAAACTTAGCACGTATTTTATATTAGATAATTTTGATATATTAGAAAACTGTAAAGAAGCTTAATAAAACATTTTATCAATAAACTTATTAGTTTAGATTGAACTATTAAAAAGGGAGCTCTCTATGAATATGTCGTTCTTGTTTAATTTTTAATTTTTGGCAAGAAATAATGGAACCGAATATCTAGAGAATATGGAAAACTGAATATTTACGTTTGAAAGCCGAAAGTTATATAACTCTATAGTCTTTATGAGTAATTAATTAAATTAAATCAAAACGATTTATCAATTTAATTGCGTATATTTTATTGTATGGATTGAAGCGAAGAACAACGAGTTGGTGTGCAGACACATACGTATGATATATGCGTAATGTCATCCAATAATTATTGATTCGTTGATAATCGCGATATATTTTACAAAAAAAAAATTTTTTAATACTTCATAAAATATTAGGTGAAGGCGTAAAGCGCGACAATATATTTATGACGATAACTATTTTGATGTATTATATGGTGCGATAAAAAAACAGTTACTGCGATACTTGTCATCAGTGCTATAGCGTTGCTCTCAACACAATTCATCATTTTTTCAAACAGATATAATCCCCGCGATATAATCCGAAAAAATAGCCCATATATATATAAATAAAGCGAACGTTAATTCTTCATTGACGCTGCGATCGCTGCACTCCGTTGTTCTCTCACTTTATTCTTTTCCTTCTGGTGATCATATATTACACATTACCATACATTGTGTGTGTGCTGTTGTTTTTTCATAAAGCGTATGATTCTATGTCATAAATTCATGTTATGCCAGAAAAAGAGACGAGAGACGAGAGAGAGAGAGAGAGAGAGATGAACGGTGGGGTCGGAAAAGTACATCACTCACGAATTATGTATTCTTATCAGGAAAAATATGGAGGCATGAATTTAGATTAACTGGTGAAGAATGACATTTTTTTGTCTCATCATTTTTTATATACACCAACGTTAGCTATATATTATTGTTTGCTATCGTACTTTAAGCGAAAAGCCCTGCTGTGTATGTGTTATGTGCAACATCTCTCTCTCTCTCTCTCTCGCCGTTTGCTTCTCCTTCTCACTGTCACCGGACATTTATCATAGTTTGGGTCCATTTATTTTGCGTTGTGGTCCTCAATTATTTATTGTCACACGTTTGATCGATGCTTGCGTACAATAATCGATTGCCGAAATGACCCAAGCCTTCAACCATTTCGTCGGTCATAAATCAATTTTTTTCTATGTGCGTATATATATTTTTTTTGCGTTCGCTTTCTGTTCACTCCCTTTAGGCTTACGATGCTCTCGCACTTTAGCTCTAATACTTTTTAGCGTTTTGTTTTGGCATCGAGAAAACGAAAGAGAGAAAGAAAAAGTTAAACTTTCACGTACAAGCGCTGTGTATTTTGATTTTCGTTTTCTTTTGTTTCTTTTTTGTTGTGCCGTTTGTACGAAATCACGCAATAAGACAAATCATATCGGACTTAAATATAACTTATTGCACGATATTATATCCCTCTTTGAACCAATTTTTTTCATTTTTTTGGGTTGCTTTTTCCGAACGAAAGTTTATATAGATTATAGATTTAATATCAACGATACGTATAGCTAAACAATCTGTTAAAACTGCGCTTTTGGTTCGCCGTATTTTTCTCTTCCATTGATTTATGCATAACATAATAGTCGATCATAAATAATAATAATGTGAATTCGTAGAAAATAAATTATATCTATTAATTCTTTAGTAAGAAAAAATTGGATAATAAAAATTATAAATATAATAGCAATAACCATATAAATGATAGCGATAATTAATAATAATATAGAGCGCATAAACCGTTATTTGTGCGATTAAAATGCATGCGGTATTATGTTTAGAAAACTTAAATTGGAAAATCGAAAAAACAAAATACTTTTTAACTAAAATAAAACATTTTTAATAAAAAATGTTATTTTTACTTGTTTATTGATGAAAAAAAATTCGTTGGCGATTTGTGTGTGAGTGTGTGTTCAGTCACACCATTTGGTAATAAGAGTGAAATATACGAGAAATATATAAATTATACTGCACTGTACGCTATATATCAATATAATATATCCTCTACGCGCTATATATTATAGAACAGTACTTTGTTTTAGGCTTTTCTCCAGTGATAAATGGCCTGTGGGTGTATAAGGTATGACTATTACTGTTAGAACGCAAATAACAGCATCCAATATCCATAATATATACGCAGACAAAGATTTTTCGATGTACATTCATGTCTATTCATCTTTTTTCTCTCAATATTCAGCTATACATGTATAGCATATCAATAATAAGGGCAAACAATTCTTTTACCTCTCGATATTGATAGCAGCTCTCGAGACGAGATTGCAGGGCGTTAACTGTTCCGCTATTGATGAGAAAGTGCATATTAAAGCCTTGTTAACATAATTATAGTTATTTTTTATGCGAGAGCGAACGTATCGGACTGTTGACAGTGATATATCTCAATCCGGTGGCCGCCAATTAGACAGCTGTCAATTCCCAGTTTTTTCTCCTCTCTCTTCTAATAATACTAGTATTACTACAACTACTACTACCACTACTACTTTTGACTCGTGTTATATACAATATTTAATAAAAACGCATTTTCGAGCATAACTCAGAGATTTAGACATTATTATAGTGGGAAGTGCAGCGTAATGGCAAACAGTGACCCGAAGGCCAA
Organism: Phthiracarus laevigatus; assembly: GCA_034700185.1. NCBI lineage: Eukaryota > Metazoa > Arthropoda > Arachnida > Sarcoptiformes > Phthiracaridae > Phthiracarus > Phthiracarus laevigatus. The sequence goes on along the minus strand of JAQIXJ010000068.1, from coordinate 38,813 downwards.
TATTTTGGTGATTGCTGTTAAATCTGGCGATAACCTCAGCATATTAGATCTGGCGAAACAGACTCATCGCAATTCGCTTGATTTCATTTCTATTGCCATCATCATCATCGTAGTCTTCATATCTTCTTCTTGTTCTTGTTGTGGCTTTGGGGCGAATAAGTTTGGTTGTGCTATCGCAGTATAGCTAACCCAACACAACACACAAACCGCTTGTCTGTTAGATATATATATAAGTTTTTATGTTTGTCTACTAACTGTCAAAAATAATATCTCTTTTCATATATATAGTCTTAACTAGAAGTTTTTTGCTCTCTTTTTTCCTTTTTTGATTTATAAGTGCCCAGTGTTGTGTTATTTGAGCGTTAACACTCAAATGGCCCAGAAAAATATTTCTATTATACAATAATAACCAGTAGTGTAATAAAGTATTAGCGCTATTATTGCGATTTTTTTTCTTACAATATTATTCTTTATGTCTATGTGTGTGAGCGTGGAATACAACTTTATTTTTTTCTACATGTATAGTATAGTTTTATGTTATATTTATTTAAATATTACTTTTTGCCATTTAAAGTAATTTAATAAATCTCTTTTTCGGTTGGCGGCCATAATATATATAATTTTGGCCTTAACTTTTTATCATCACAACGGGTAATAAACAAAAATCATATAATCATAATAAAACAACGAAAATCTTTCTTCTCCATACACTTCGCATACATTGATGATATACATAATATTTCTTTATTACGCGCCGAGAAGAAAAGAAAAGCAACAAAAAAATATATCGTATATATAAAAACATATATTTATGTATTTGAAAATATATTTATATATCTGTATTTCATGCGTTAGTGTGAGCGCGTATATTATAATAATAATTCTCAATCTGTTTGAGAGAGCAGTGAATATGATTTATTTCGGCAATAATAACTTTCCGTAATAATCATCATCAACTGGAATACTAAAAACGTCTTACACACATGCACTCGCATTATATAATACACGGGAATCTGTTTATATGCATAGGTAATATATAATAACTTATTACCAGCACAATGACAGCTATTACTTGCCATTGCCCTCTATCACCTAAAATTAATCTTCATATATTAAGCGGCCTCTAATATATATCAGTTAAATGTGTTTTTCTTTATGCTGCTATGTATTTATATTTTGGTTCGACGGTATGATATATATGTGCGCGATTTGTTTTTCGCTGATGGTATAATAGCTATTATGCAAATAATACAATAAAACAAAAACCTATCATCGTTTGGTACTGTATATTAATATATACGCGTTCTTCTTTCGAAAACTGATATTTACAATAATAGATTTTTTTTCACTCACTCACACCCAACGGCATTATTATTTATATTTTATTATTAGTTAATGCCGTTTGCTTGTATTGCGAGATTTGCGTGAACACCATTACATATAAATATTTTTCGGTTTCAAACCATAGCAAAAAGAAGCATATGGTTGACCACTGATAAATCAATTAAATATTTCCGAGAAATTTATGAGATCTCTGATTTGATTCATCTAAAACTTTAAAGTCTGTTCCAACAACTTTAACTTTAATCACCTTTAAGTCAGATAAAATAAATACCAAAATACTTAAACTAAAATTTTTACTTTAGAAATACAGACTCTTAATCGATGCTACGCTTGTTTCGTCAAAAAAAAAACTTTTTTATTGCGCCTAAAATGATAGGAAAAATAACAGATATATACATATTTATTATATGATGCATTCGCTTTTATTGAAATAATATAACATTAACTGCTTCGAGATATGAATTATTGGCAGGTGTGTGTGTGTATGTGTGTTTGTTAGTCACAACCGCCGCTGAATATATAAATAATCTATAAATAATCTACACGTTTAAAATATAAATATGCATTCGTACGATATAATGGACAGTTTTAATGTTATAGATTAAGGCATAACAAAAATTACAGCGATAGACAGCCAAACGCATTCAATTGACTTTCCGAAAAGTTTTAATGGTTGTATTGAGGGACACGAATGATATGCAATTCCATATCATTAGTATTAATTATGATGCCATTAAAATGAAATATTAATCTATTTTTTATTGATATCTGCGTATAATTGGTGTAGATTTGAAAAATTACATATTCTTATTTAGAGGATCTTGTCTATCTGTTAAGGATCATATTACAGTAAAGTTGACCAGTTTTTGGAATGTAGCACTTATTCATATATTAGCAATAAAAAAATGGTGACCCGATACTAAAATTTTAAATATCTATATTAATATTATTTAAATTTGACAGTTATCATGGATATATATTTAATCTATACGGTATTAATAATTCATCCGATTTATTCGATACGGTTAATGAAAGATATTGAATAAAAGCACAATATAAATTTACATTAATTATAACAAATAATATACGTTTGTGCACAGCTATTTTTTAGCTCACTCTTTGAAATAGTCGAGCTTATGTATCTGAGAATGTTTTTCTGTAGGACTATTGCTACCGTCGACTGAAAAATATTATATTTGTTTTAATCTAGGTATGCTAAAAAATGAAAAAAAACATAGTACTCTATGCTTCATGTCGTTCTTGTTTAATTTGCTAAATTTCAATTTATTTTTATTGCATCGTTCGCAGAAATTAAATGGCAAAGTGTAAATAAAAAATTATTTTAATAACTACTGTTTAAAAACAATTTTTAAGTGCTCTCAAAAATAGTCAGGATTTGGAATAATAAAAAGAGTGAATCATAAAAAAATATACGGCATGTTTTTTATGAATTTAAATTTATCGCATGGCAGTATAGTCTTCCGGATATATCAATATTCAGTTCGTTTTTAGGATTTAAAAATAAAATGCGTTTTATGTCTTTATACTTAAAACATCGTTTGTCTATTTATGCTAAACGAAAACATAAATTAAGCTAAACTTATTAAAAATCACACAAATAATATTTTTGAAAAAAGGCTTTTATCTTTGCCAGCGATTATAATTTTTTTTACATAATATATACTTTTTACTGCGCGATAAATTATTTATTTTTGTTGTTCGTGTGATTCTATTCAATCGCATAATTTTAATATAAATTTTATTAGACAATATTTCATTTGTGTCACTCGAGATTAAGATTTAAGAATACCGTATTTTAGCAAAATTCTCGATTAATTGGGGACAAAAGTCTATTTTAGATAAAATTACGATATTGTTTTATTTTTCGTCCATCGATAAAAATGCAATAATTTATAATTCCACCCAAAAAAATATAAAAATAAAGGAAAGTAGATTATGTTTATAAATTATAAAATTAATTTTCTACGGATTAACATCTAATTAAGTAAAATTTATTGCATTCAAAATTCAACCAAAACTTAAACATTTTTGTTTCCTAATCAAAGCAAAGCAGTCTAACTTCGAAAAAGTTGCGGATCCAGATATAAACAGACGAACGGACATAAAACAGTAAATGGATACTTTTTGCAGATGAATACTTATACCAAATGGCGCGATCAATATTTAGAAAAACATGAAATCAAGTGATACATAAAAACTATATTAATATAAAAACTAAGACAATTAATCCATGTTTATCCGTAGATCGCATGCATTAATTTTGGCTCTCACGTCAACTATTTAATGCAACTTCAGACGCAGTGTGTGTTACAAGTATTAGCGATACTAATGCGATACTTACGGCTCACTAAACTTTTTTATATTATTCGTTATTCCCAAACGTGGAGTCAGTTCTAGCCGATGGCACACATCTACGCACACATTACCAGTGTACGACTAATGCTAAGTTTTTATAATAAAAACCACGCTTTCCCTAACAACTAACAGTAAATTAAACACAATATTAAGTCTCTCTCTCTCTCGACTATTTTCTCTTTAGGCTATAGTACCACACATTATGACAGTGGTTTATATACAATATATATAAGTTTATGTGCGCATTATTTACATATTTCATGTAAGTTTTTTATATGCCTCCTAATTCTCCTTCCTCTCTCTCTCTCTCTCTCTCTCTCTCTCTCTCTCTCTCTCTCTCTCTCTCTCTCTCTCTCTCTCTCTCGGCAATATTGACTGAAACGGCAAATGATTGATGAAAGCAATTTTGATGTAAAGAAAAACGAACGCATTTCTTGAATAATTTTGACTCTTAAGTGCACTTCATGTTAAGGAACATCAAAAAATATATATAAATAAAAAAGAGTAGCGTTCCGTATATGTATGTATGTAAGTAAGTATGCAATGTGTACGTTACGTAAGCTAAACAATTGGGAAGAGAAATTTTATTATTCTCAGACTAAATAGCCTTTGGTGTAGTTTAGTCATCTCATAAAAATATTTTAGTTTTGCTGCTGCCTTCTTCTTCATTCATTTGTGTAGACTTTTATGTTCCGATTTTTTTTTTGCTTTTAAAGCTTATAATTATTAAACATTAAAAAACAGAAAATGCATGATAGAAAAAAATACGTTATAGAATGGCTGAAGAGAAAGAATATTTTTTGTCTGTTCTGTTCAGAAAAATCGTTGTTGTATAGAAATAATCAATTGATTATACCCGAGTTATAGTAATAACAATAATTATTATTAAACGTCATTAAAAAAAATCCAAGATATAAAAGGCATTTAATGGTTTTTTCTTCATATTTTATAATGGTTAGTATTCTTTTATATATAACTTTTATTATATATTAGTATCTGTGTGTATATATATACTGACTGTACTGCATTATGAAAAACTGCATTTACTCGCATCGCAACGATATATGCAGCGCTATCAGACAATTTTTAAACATTAACTTAATTTCCCCTTTATTTACGCCTTAAAGAATTGATTAATGATAGAGAGTGTTCAAGTCGTTAATTTTGCAGCGAAAATAGTTATTTTGCATTATATTTCATTTTCAGTTTCACGCTCTACTATCGTCGATGTGTACGCACACACACTGTCTGTAAAAGTATAATTAATTTTTCGTATATATATAGGACATTATTAGATGCAGATTTAGTATGTATATATTACGCCAAACTGTGCGAACGGAAAATAATGTCCAAATAAATAATAACTGGAGACGTTTTGACACCGATTATTTGTTTGCGCATATATTCGCCAAAATTGGGAATCAAAGCAACGATAAAAGTTGCGATCAATAATTATTTTGTGTGTTCTCCCATCCGTTTTTTTTGTTGTTGAAAAGTCTAGAAAAAAATGAAAATTTATGCTAAACTGGGGAAAAATAAAAAATTTTAATTTATGATTGCCGCAAATGGCACACCGATTAAAAGCGATACAATACAATGCGCTTTGTATTAATTATTTAAATGTTTTTTCACTGTTACACAATTTAACAGTTCTGCGTGCGGTGTTGTGCCACGAAAACAGATCACTGAGCCAAAGTGAGATCTGCACACAACTGCGTTCTCCTATTCTTCTTATTCTTCCATCGTTTAAACTTTTTCTTTTTTTGAAAAACAAATGTATAATCTATTTTCTAACGGATGGGAGGTCTGAGGTTTGAGTTTTGATTTTGTTTTGCTGAACACACGCGCACACACACTGTATCGTACTAAACAAACCGTTTTGGTCGACAAAAGGTGAAATAAAAACGCTGTTCAGATTGCGAATGAGTGCACTCTGTATGCCATAAATCTTTATTATTGTTTGCCACTGTCGAAGATGGATGATCGCGGCAACAATATACTTCTTAGTCTTCCATTTTCTTATATGTCCCGTTCGTTTCCCTTTGGAACAAAGCAAATAGCATTAAGCGAAAAACAGTCTCTCTCTCCTCTCTCTCTCTCTCTCTCTCTCTCTCTCTCTCTTACTCACTCTCCTCTCTCTCACTCCCTCAACTCATCATTCTTCTGATACACTTTACGCGTTTTTCTGCTTCTTTTTTGGCTCTTTTACTGTTTCACGAAACTCCCGATAGACTGTTTCGCTCTCTCTTTTTTCACTGGAAGTCCAAAGATATTTAGGATATAAATTATTTTCATGGGAATTAAAAGAGCGGAGAGAAAGAAATAGCTAAAGTGGAATAGAAAAAATCGAGAAAAGCAGAAATCGCTGTTCAAACGCGAATTTGGATATAGAGGTATACCGTAAAAACTGTATGATAGAGAAGCAGCAGCAGTAGTAGTATACCAGGCAAAAAATAAGACAAAGAAAACGTTTATTTATGGTATAATAACTTATGCGATACTCAATTGATAGCGCACAACGATTGTCGCTTTAAATAAATTGACATTAATCAAGATCCAGTTATCGCTTAAATAAAGGCCTCCATAAATTCGGTTATAGCCCAGCAGTATATATGTTTCATAATGCAAATCAGTGCCAAGAAAAATGTTGCGCCAGATTAGAGGAGAGTGTCAAATATATTGATAGTTTAATGTAATGCCTTTTGACAAATGATCTGTTCGTCGCTCTTTTGCGCCTTTATCTTCTTTTGCCCATCATTCCAGTTTATAACCCAATTTCAAGGGGATTTCAAAAGGTTAATAAATATTGTTTAATGTCATAAAAATCGGTATCAAATAAATAACAAATAAAATATTTTTCTTTGTTTTCCCTGCCATTAATATTACGAATCTGGTTAGTATTCCTGGTGTAAGAATTCGGGTATGCATTTCCACGGCTGGTATAATAACATCAAAACCATGGTTAAAATAATATGGGCATACGGTATCACGCTATTGGGGCATACGAGACATAATAGTATTTTAATGATACTTTCGCAAATAATTTTGGTTGTGTGCCCCGAAGATACGAAAGCTCTCTCGTGTCAAATAGATAGGAACAAGTAATAAGTTATTCACAATCAGACTCTAGTTTTCAAGCTCTCGTTATCCCCACTATTCTATTGTAGTCGTTGTTGAATCCCTATTTCGCTCTCCGTTTTGTATGGCGAGATAATTTGCGGTCGCATTGCCTTCTAATGATTGGACACATAACTTATTATGTATGAGCGCCTCATCACTGGCCATCAATCATATGATTGTTCAACCATTGTTCTGATGGGCGAACGCAACATTAACTTTATCGGTATTCCTAACAACAGTTCTCCCCATTACACTGAACGCTATTGTATAGCTCATGTTGTGATCGGATTGTTCTGTTACCTCTCGCTTTACACCCGGTAACATATTTTTCATTTTTTGTTCAACCATTCGGGCGCACACATCACATCACTATTTCTCTGATCTATTGCCAGACAAGTTATTGTATTTTTAGATATTCCCAATGACGCCATACCGCACACCCGAAGAATTAACAGTCATTTATCTTTATGGTAGTTATATATACAGCATTAGGGGAACATTTTTTCGCTCTGTTTTACTGTTGTTTCCGAATTAATGTAAATAAATGATAGTATTTATTATTATGAAGTAATAGAGAAAGAGAAAGAGCGAGAGAAAAACAAAATATTTATTGCCAGCACTTTTAGTAAATTGTTTTCCAGCTTATGATTGATGGCTAAGCTGGTGAGCAATCGATACCACACACACATTGGCATATCATATATTATGTCGCAATAAAGGTGTCGACTGTTTGAGTTGTTTTCGTTATGGTTATTAATGAGTTTTGTTTAATAAATACAGTATAAATTTGATTAATAACTTTAATTAGATAACATAAGAATACGTTTCATATATTATAAATTATTTAAGTATATAATAGTTTATTACTAAAATATTCTTCTTTTGTTGTGTTATAATGTATTGTTTAAGATTATTTATCGATTTAACTTTATCGAAACATTTATTGTAACCATTTTTTAATTTCTTTTTGGTGTCAACGTATTTACATAAATTGTTTGGTAAATATTAGGTTTAATAACCTGGTCGTAATAATTTATTAATAATTGAGGTAACCAGTGAGGTACCAAATTCTGACCGTTCCTTGCAAATCAATGACTGTGACAAGCAATTACTTTACCGTAATTACTAATATTTCAAATTGAGCTAAAAACTCATAAATTCATGAGTTTTAAACCCTTACTATTGTTTATTACACGAAATGCTTAAAAGCCAACTTTTAATAATTTATTAAGCTTTGATGTGTGAGCGCTTTCGATTTTGTTGTCTTGTCGTCAGTTTTGATTACAAAATAATTTTTAAAATTGTTTTAAATAATAAATACATTTTATATTAATAGTACTTCAAAATTTATTTAAATAAAAGGGCGTTTAATTGGCGGAATAAGTTTTTAATTAATTGATCTATAATTTAAAAAGTATATTATAAAAATTTTAATTTTTTATTGCAATATGTTTATGCACATTTTCCATATACATTTTAAAAACCAAACGACTAAGTGATTTATTAATTTTATAAATCAATATTTTGATATATGTTTGAACAACAAAAACGAAAAGTTCTAGTAAAAGTGATAATTTATGTTTAATTATATAAGTACTACAAACGTCGCATCATCCATATAAACACATAATACTGTAAAACTACTCATCGATTTGACGTGTTTGTGCGTTTTTTATTTCTGATTTCGGTGTTAATATTCGATTTCGCGTAAACAAACCATTTTTTGGTTATTGAGTCCACGTTGCGTTCTGTTTTGCGTCATCAAAGGTAATGCCACGGAAATTTATATTTGATTACTTGTTGCAACGCGTTTTGATTTATTATTATTTATTTGTTTGTATTTATAATTCTAAAAATGTTCGATAATATCATGGTAGAAATGAAATCTTTTAAGGTTTTGATTTTAACATTAAAAATTTAAATAATTAATAATAATTATCTAAATTAAAAGCACAATCTGTTTAATGAAATTTTATCATATAATAAGTTTAGCTTATTTTTGACTAAAAAGTCGAGCTCATGCTTTTGACAAAATAGTCAAACTGTCTGTTTGTCTGTATGATTGTCCATCTATCTATACATTCGTATTGTCTGCTCTTGTCATCGTGTTTTATTAATTTAGTATATTTGTCAACATCGGTATGCATTAACTCGAATAAAATGATCAATCTATCAATGTGTCGTTATTATAGTTAAATTCCAAAAATTTGGTCAATAAAAAATTAAATTTTACGGAATATTTAAAATTTCCCAAAATAAAATATATTTGGCAAATAAATACCCAGCTAAACCGTCAGTCGACAACTTTATTTCGGGTGTTTAACTTCCATCTAAAAGCTAACCCAACAAAATTAATGAACGAAGTATTTTTTAGCGACATTATATTAAATTCAATATTTAATTTCATAGCAATGCTAACATAATTTAATGATTTCGCGTAACAGAACAAAGAGAAAAAAGAACTAAATATAATTCATTTCATTTTAAATGCGCTAACAGTACAAAATGTCATTAATATTACGTTTTCTCTCTATTCCTCTCTCGCTCATACTAATAGACAGTATCATTAGGCAGTGCCTTAAAATATAGTTATAATCAATCATAGCCTAATACTTTCGCAAAAGCTTTAACAATGTTTTACTGGTCGGTTAAATGTTCGTATAATATCAACTTATATGTGAATTATATTTATACATCATAAACATATACGTATATATATATATCCATGGATTGCATGACCGAATATCATAGAATCCGATGATTAATATGACTGCGCTGTCTAAAAGTTATAGTCAATACACACATGAAGACATTTCCATTTCGCTTTTAGGCTGAGAGCTGTCAGTTTTGATGAATCGAAACGAATGGTCTTTTGGGGTTTGAAAAATTTTTACCGATTACACAGGGTATATACGCAACGAAAAAAGTAGAAAAAAATGTGATCAAATGTGAACGAATAACGCATATATCTTAGTAAAACTTTTTTTTTATTGTTGTTGGTGTTGTTGGGGGCAAATCGTTGGGCAAAAGCTACAGTAAAAATATGAAAGGAAAGACTGACTGACGCGAGGACTTATTTCGCAAAACTTAGCGATACGTTTATTTGCATTTAGTGGACACTTCTTTTGCCCATTTGTATCTCATCAATCATGAAAACCGTTCTGATTTCCAGCCGACCAAATGGCTGTTTGAGTTTTTCGAAATACACGCTATGCTTATTGCGCTGCGGTATTCTTCGTTTTTGGTGATACATTACCATTACTTAATGTCCAATTCCTAGCGCTTTTGTTGGCGAAAAATTTTTCTCCTCTCGTTTCGCTCTGTTATGATAAAGTGACTTATTATGCTCTGCCAGTCTTTATTTAGTGCTAAGCATAAAATGCATTACTTCCCAACTATTTCTTTCTTTCGTTTTTGCTGGACAACTAACTATTCGCCAGCTTTTGTATTGAGGCAATCGCAACGGGAATAATTTACATTTATATTTATATTTTCACCAGAATACCAAACAACAAAAATCAAAAATTATGTTTGTTTTGAAATATGTCTATACGTCTTTATATTTTACAAAATATTTACTTTTCAAAATGTAAAACAAATTTAAAGTAAATCGATATCGTATTTATAGCTGTTTCATTTTTTCTCTATTTTCCAGGATTTATTTTTTATTAAATCTAATATTTAACTTTTTTTTAAAAAAATTTGTCTTACATTTTGTATTTTATAGCTTACGGAAACTAAACCAGAATAAAATTCTCTTAGAATGAAAAGTTCAATAAAAATTTCGATAAATATTCATAAGTTATTGAATTATGTTAAAATAATTTATTATTAAAATATGTTAATCCGATTTAAAACTTAAGCTAATAAAACCAACTATTTTGTTAATCAGTTAAAAACCGAGTGAAATATTATACCAATTATTGTTATCTAAATTAAATTAAAAACTTGTAATAGATATCGGTTTTTATGCGGAAACGAAAAAATATTCTTATTTTTGGTGTTCGCCATTATTCCCTCAGTTATCAACCAATTCATTTCGCAACGTGAAAATTCGTAGCGCTGGCAATAAATTATTGGAGTCACACGGAAAAAAAACTTAAATTATTAATTAGCCAAAAATTGCATGAAAATTTTTATTTCATGTCAGTAAAAAGAGTTAGCGTAGAAAATAAAATTTTTAATAAAATTAAGTGCATTTTACTTTACTTTTTTTTAGTTTTTACTACTACTGCCAGTTAATTTATTATTGTTGCGCGCCTGTAATCTCATTAAACATTAGTTAAAATACTCTCTCGACAGTATACGCACTGGAAAATGTACGGTACTTCGACCAGAGCAGCAGTTGTTATGTTTTTTGGTTATGGCTCATAAAATTTTCAAGTTTTATATATTAATAATATGGCTTTCGCTGTAATACTAGCGCACACATTTCGGGGCACTAAATCATTTTATATACTGGTTTAATATACTTTTTTGGCGAAATAAACTCTTATGAAATTTAACAAGTAATTAAAACAAAAATAATAATAATTTTAATACGCTCGTGCATCAACTCCGCAATGATGAATCGTGAGTTTAACCATTACACGATTGAAAATAAGCTTAACTCGTAAATAACTCTCATTTTATCAGAAAATTTTTATGTAATTAAAAAATGGATTATTTCATGAGAATAGAATTTTAAATTTCACGCCAAAATTTCCAAAATTAAACGGCGACCAGCAAATTTTACATTTCAATTAAATAAATTTCTAGGTTCAGAAATTTTGAAAAAACAGATAGCGTTAAAAAATATTTTTACCAGCTCAGGAAAGCTGCTATGTTTTCAAGTTATATCTTTTAAACCATGTATTCGACATTTATAAATGATTCTAATTAAATCATTTTTTAATTTAGTTAACTAAATGTTTTTTATTATACTAAATTACTGCATACAGTGCATCTTACACTTTATGTACCGTCAATACAAAATAAAATCAAGATATTCAGACTTGTTTCGAATTTTAGAATTGCAGCGTAACAAAAACTTTTTAATTTTGTACTGATATTATTATTCGTGTGCAAAGTATTTTCTAATGTAATAGTAGCTACAAAGCAAATTCCGTGCCATTTGCGCTGGAAGTGCAAAAAATTATTGACTAATAGCAAATAAGTTGCAAATAAAAAATTTAAATAATTAACGCACAACGTTCACAAAAAAAGTATTTATCATTTCATTAATTAAATGACTTTTAAAGTTTTAAAGGTTCACAAAATTATTAACTTTTTAAATATATTATAAATTCATTAATCATTCTCGTTTCGAGCCTGATATCGCTCGATACCCACCGAGGCATCGACTTTTTCTTTATTAATCAATTTTTTATTAACGATGAGTGATCTCGCAATAAATTAAGCAATAAACACTTGTGCCTTAAATGTGTTGAAAAACTAGTTGCAGGGAAAAAATGCGCAAAATTAATGTATGCTCGGAATACGGTATCAAATATTAATCTGATCCACAAAATAATCCATAACATAAATTCCTAAACTTGCAAGCGTTCTTAGCTTAATAATTAATTACATTATAAATACAGTACGATATAATAAATATCGAAAATTATTATATATTTTTTTCGTTGCGAAAACAAACAATAGATTTTTTTCGTGATCGTAATTTATTTTATATTTTATTGGGAAGAAACAAACACTTTGTATATTAATTAATATTCTTTTTTGCTCGGTAACCTTATATATTGATATACCCAACGAAAATAAACGAGTTTAATAACATTGTCTTTTATTTTAACACTGAACTTATAGCCCATGACAAGGAGTGGCTTAGCGGTAATAAATTTTCGCGCTCAAATTCGCGAATATTGTCTAGAATTGACACTAAATCATATAAATGGATGGCGAGAGTAAAATGATAATAAATCTTATTATGGACATTTCAGGAATTTTTGGCAGTGATTTTTAAAAATGTTCTCTTTTCTGACACGTGTTATATTTCATAATATAAAAAAATATAGCGCCTAACGATAGGCTAAAGAAAACGTAGAAAAGAAGAAAAAACTGTGTAATACATATTGGAAGTTCAAATGTGTTTTAATATGACTCGCAAAGCATACTTTATCTCTGATGAAAAATATTATGATTTATTATTAATGCTAATCTTTTTTTCTGTCTGTCTCTCTCTCCCCTTTCATTCCTATGCATTCTATTCCTTTGCGTTCTCTTTATGCAAACCATTATTCAATAATAATAAACTGTTTCTTGTATGAAAAAAAATTCTTGCGTTATTTATTCGGATAAAATATTCCTGCCAGCAATTGTACTGCACAGTTACTTTGTACAGACCAGACACTATTAATAATATCATTAATGATAATATTTTACTTTATTTTTTGGAAACAGAATATAATGTTGAAACGAAATTTTCTGTAGCATGTTCTTTGAGATATTTGTTTTTCCCCCAATTAATTAATTGGGCACTCATTATACATATTATTAGCCCGAAAATATATAGCGGAAAAAAACATTTTGTTTTTTTCTTATACTTTAATTCCTAAAGTGCTTAACTAGATATTTATCGCATTAATTAAAGATTTTTTTGTTGCCTCTTTAATTCTTGTAATAATAATCACGAATAATAAATTTTGTGTTAAATAATAAGCAATGATCTAATAAATTATGTTCGCTTATAATCCTTAACGTTCATTACCGCTATTATCATTATAATAATTTATTAAATTAATTAAATAGAGCTATAATTTTCAAAGCGAACATAACTCGCCGTTAGATTTATTAAATTAAATCAGAGCAGAAGTAGATAATGGGTTCGCATAAAGCATTTAGCTGTGAATTGACTCTAATAGAAAGCAATTTTGTGATATACTACTGATACGTAACAGAAATCAGTGTTACAGACCAAATAGCTGGAGAGAGAGAGCAACATAAAAGTAGGCAACGAGTAAATAATGACGACATGGTGTTACGCATTCACTGCGTTGTATCGCAAGCTGTTTAACTGTTAACCGTTTATATTGCCCTTCTTTTCAAACTCATTTCCAGCGCTATAAAGGGATTACCGCGGATTACGTGATGAGATCAATTGTCCGCAAAGAGGTAACTGTGGAGATGAATGAGAGCTATAGAGAGGCCAGAGAGGGATAGAGGAAGAGAATGAGAGGCCGTTTGTTGTTTGCCATCATCTAAACTAAAGAGCAAAGAGTAAGAATAAGTGTGCGACTGAACCAGAATAGCGAGTGAGAGAGAAATATTGTAAGAGAAAAAAGCGAATTGTTTACTGAAATGATTGTGTAAAAAAATTTGCGGTTACTGTCAAGAAACGTGTAATAGAAATAACATTTTCTTTCTCACCCATCAAAACAAGTGCTTTTAATAGCTGTCGGATTTATGTTGCGCTACTCTTCCAGTTCTTTTCATTTTTTTGTTGTTACAACAAAAAGAAATCAGACATCAAATGATTGAAAATGAGCACAAAAAAAAATCACTATGAATTGTAATTTACTTTTAATTCCTTAACAGAAGTTAGTGCAGTGAATAGAATAATAAAAAAGATGATCAAATAGTTTTTTTTTCTAAACGTATATATTATAATGAAAAAGAAGGGTTCTTTAGTGAAGTAGTAGTTCGCGGATGAAGAAGAAGCACCACTTCATAGAGAATAGTGGTATTGAATATGTTTTTCGGTGTGTGATGCGTGTGGTCCGCAGTTTGACTGACATTCTTCGAGTAGCGATTTGATGAATGAGCTCCACAAATGAGTTTTAGTACATAATGGCTGTGCCCCTAATACTAATACCACACTACTCTCTACTCTCGTTTGCCATTTTTTTCTTTAATAGCTATTTGCACTTTGCGCTCATAGAAACGGCGAAACAAGAGTAATTGCTTCGCTCAACAAGTGTAGCAACAAATTCGATATTTTACTTTTTTTGCCGAATAAATTGGAAACTTCTTTTTAAAAAAATATTTGATAGAAACTTTTATTCCGAGATATTTATGATCTTATTTTTGTTAAATCAAAATAAATTATTAGTGTAATGGCTATTCTTTACGACTATTTTTTTATATAGATGGCAAGTTCTCATCGAGAATCGACTCTCTATTTATTTATGTTTGGCGTTTCCATCATGAAAAACGAAGAAAGAATGAGAGAGACGTGTAATAAGTGGCACCACAAGGCTAGACATCAACACAATTCACTCCTTCAAGGGATACTCAGATTTGGTAATTTTCGAATCACTCTGCCATCACACACACACACACACACACACATTCATACTACACAGCAATTATTTTTTTGCTGCCACAATCAACCTCTTCGCACAGTCTCTCCCAGTTTGAAGTTAATGATGAAAATGCGAGAAGTGATGTATTACATAATAATTCTTCTAATTAAATGTCAAAATACTTTTACTAGCGATGTGTTTTTTGTTAATTCTGTTGCTTCTGCTTCTTCTAACTTACAAATATATATGTATGCATGTTTTTCTGTTTAAGCATGCGATCCATGAATTTAAAATTTATATTTCTCTGTTGTGTGCCCACTATTTTTCGTTTTAAATAGCTGTCTGTATATTGGGTGAGACTATGTATTAAAATAACAAATTGGATGATCTATTGACTAGATTTAATTAAACATGACATCAAATTTTTTTCTCTGTTAAACTTTTTGTAATGATTAGCGGCGCCCGAGATTGTCGGTTCCACTACTTTAGCTATGAGTAAAAGTAAGTTTGTCTGTTTGAGTACAAGTATGTTAGATTTTTTAGCGATTTCTCTGAGAAATTTATGGGAATGACGAGTCCGACTAGATTTCATCTGTTTATTTAAACATTATCGCTTGAAATTATGATTTAATCAAAGAATGAACCAGTGTCTAGGAAAGGAGCATTAAATGTGAATATTTGATAATATTTAGATTTATTTTTAAAAATTAAAATTATATATCGATTTTTACATAAGTTTTTGGGTTGAAAGTTCTCCTAACAAACCCAAAAGATAATAAAACGCAAGATTCAAAAGTTCGTTTGCAAAAATTGTGCACTTGTTTTCGCTCGAGCGTGTGTTTAACATTAACGAAAAGTTAAAACGTTGCGTCAGCATCGCAGGTACTGTTGAGGCATTTAACAGACACACCCTTGAGATTTAAATCAAAATATTGATTCATTAAGAGTTATGCTATCATTAATCAATGTCTTAATCAAAACCCTTTATTCAAATACGCCGTTTTCATAGCTACGCGAGTAATGCCATACTTTTTTATGAAATGTTTGTTTATTACAATGAGTTAGTGATTGCACTCCTTTTTTTTATTATTCTGAATTTGAAATTTTGTTTAACAATTGCCTGTGGGCTTTGGAAAAGAAATCATAACACATATCAGCAGTTGATTCTTTAATGATAGGTGATTCAGATGAAGAAACTTGACCTCAATCACCAATGAATTGGAGCTTTTAAGATCAAATAATTTTTCGTTTGTTTTTATAGCATTAAGATTTTTTAGTTTTACTAATCACTGTTTTTTTTAAAAAGCTTCATTAAATTTAGATTTGATTTTAATTCCGTAATTTATCATTATTTTGGTTATATTTTGAGCGCAATTTTTCTGTTCCCAAACGCGTTGAATCAAATTATCTTTAATTATTGATTAATAATAGTCACAAATAAAAGATTAATTATAATTTAGCCGATCTTCGCAGTAAAATTCAAATTACGATTAAAAAGGTCGACTAAAATTACTCTATCAATACTTCGTTAGAAGTTGATTACAATAACAAAACAAAAAAACTCATGAAAAAAATCTCCCTTAAAAATTAAAAAAATTCTAATCACCCAAAAATCCAATGCTTTTCCAAAACCAAGTATTTAATGCGATTAATTATAATCAATAATTACAGTCAGTTATAAAAATAACCAGAAGAAAAATTACGGCGCAGTTTCTCATGTGAATGTTGTGTACCACTTATTATTATTCGTATTACTCTCCTGTTAGCTATAAAATTGATAATTGATAAAGAGATATATAAGCGCCCGCATTCAAACTATTCAAACCATTCAAAACCCCCCAAAATATGTTTAATATCTAAATTAATCAATCA
Organism: Phthiracarus laevigatus; assembly: GCA_034700185.1. NCBI lineage: Eukaryota > Metazoa > Arthropoda > Arachnida > Sarcoptiformes > Phthiracaridae > Phthiracarus > Phthiracarus laevigatus. The sequence goes on along the minus strand of JAQIXJ010000068.1, from coordinate 21,861 downwards.
GTAATACGGTAATTACATAAATCAAGATATTTCCTCAATGGTTTAAATATATATCTCTCCGCCAATGATTGATAATACTATCTCGTATAACATGAGAACGGAGCGCGAGAGGCGAATAAGCATTAAAAATATTCGGTTTAATTATTTATTATTTTAAGCGAAGAACGGTTTCGTAGCTCTGCCTCAATAACATTTAAACCCATTAATGAATTAACTGGTTTTGCTCTCTCCCTGTTCTCTCTTGGTTTATCAATTTAATTATAGTGCGCTGTGTTTACTAATCTGTTATGATTTAGTTTTACGAAATAATTTATCGTTTTCGACAATCAGTTGTATGCGAACGCGCACTCATAAATAATATGTAATGCGGTTCGTTAAAAATTAGGACGAGTTTATAAAGATTATTATTGTTATTTGTAAACACACTAATTGCACCAAATTTTTAAATTACTTCCAACCATTTACTGTATTAAAGAGTTGAGATAACCGATTATCCCGGGATTCGTGCTTTAATATCGCTTCAATATTCAAATTCTTTCTTTTAGTGGATAAAACTTTTTTGTAGCAATCGTTTTGAAACATTTGGGAATTTGTTTAATTTTATTAATTTTAATTTGCAATAATTTTAGAAACTAGAGATAGATTTAGCTATAGATACAAACAGTAATACTTTATCAATTTTACGAAAAAAAACAATTATTAATTAAAAAATAGTTGAACTATTTATTAAAAATAATTTCAATTTAAAGCATTCAAATACTTATCAAACATTTTAAATATAAAACTTGTGATCCTATCAAGAACTTGAGTTTAATTTTTATTACAGCATTAATTATCGACAAACAGTATGATATTATACAATGCTGTAATGTTCTGTCGGGTTCCAAAAATCATATCTGTATAACCGATATCGAAATGTTCAACTTTTTTATAGCCGATATATAATACCATTTAGCCATTTGATTAATGGTAATCATCTTTTTAAGTGACAGTATCTGTATTTTGTATGTGTTTTATCACCGAAAAATGATTACAACGCGCCACACAAACATATCGTTAAGCGAATTTCTCTTTTAAATATTATTTTAATCGCCAATTTTTGACACTATTTTACTTATGAAAATTTTCTTGTTTACACTGACAAAAAAGCAAACTCTATCCGAACTGCGCTGGAACTGTTTGCCAAATATTTAATTACACGTATAAATAAAACCCATAATTATATTATACAGTATAACTCTCTGTTTGATCAGCATTTTTTGCTGTTTTGCAATAGACTCAAAACTATATATAATTTCATAATTATCCGACAAAAATAAGTACAATATTATCGGGTATACTTGTAGTTGACATATCAAATGATCATTTTTTTCTGTACCAGACATAAATGTAAATATTTATAAGCATTCAATAAACTGGAAAACATTTTCTCTTTCTTTTTTTCGATTTTATGAGTGTTTTTCTTTTGGAAGTTATATTGATATGTGTTTTCTATCACTTATTAAATGATTATTCTAAGCTCTTTAAGCGTTTAATTTATTTCTATTGAAATTTTCTGTTCAAGTTTTTATATGATGATATTACGCAGATATCAATCATAATTTTTTCTGCTAATAATTAAGTTCTAACAGACGTTTGCTTTCAGTCAATCATCAATAGAAAGGCCACAGTTATTACAGAGCAATTACTGTAGTATTAACGAATTTTTTGTTGGAAAAATAAATTCAATATTAAATTATTAAATAAATCTTTGTGTGTGCGTTTGTGTGTTTAATTAAATAATTTAATTTACATAACGATTAATGCGAAAACGCAATAGCATTCCCACAACAATAAACAAAAGACAATATTTTAAGTTTGTTACTTTTTGTATAGAAATCTGGCTGAACTGATTTACCTCGCATTATTTTTTTAAAGATTGCGAATAATTTATTTATTTACTTTCATTATTTATCATTACAGCGTGATTATGATTGATACGATTTAAAGTTGACCTAAAAGTATTTTATGTAAAAGTTTTGCACAAATGTTAAAAAGTTAATAATCAAAATATACTAGTTTTCATAAATCATATATATATGATTTATTGGCATACATCGAAATTAATTGAAAATATTAGAGTTAAAATTCATTAAAATCAAACTGAATATGAAATATATGTTGACTGTTAGATCTTTGAAATGTCAAAACTTGTGCGATAATCTTTTCAAACTTTAAAATTATTTTTGCTCATTACTTATTAAATTTAATTAACAAAATAATGGTCAAAAATAAAACGCAGAAATTAAATAAATCAGTCAACCGATTAAAAAATTATCGAAGAATAAAGAAATATAAAAAACCCTTTACTTTTAAGATTTTAGCGATTTTTTAAAAAAATATTTCAATTCTCAAACTTTCAAACGACTCTTCAATAATAATCTTCCCCTAAAGCTCTTAAATTTGGAACAAACTGAATAATTTAGCTTTAATAATCCACTACCTTGTTATAAATTAGCGAAAATGGTTTGTATAAAAATTCAATTTAATCAAACAAAGTTTTTAGTTGTTTTCCCCCCCCAAAAAAATATATTATACTAATAGTCAAAAATCTTGTATAATATATTAATTCTTTTAGCTAAAAATTAATTATCGCATACACAAAGTCTACCTCAATTAATCATTGTCAAAATCAAAATAACTTATTAATCACTTTTATTTTTATATATGGTTATAAACATCTATCTTTCATTCTGGTAATTTTTACGTCTCTAATATAGCATGTAATTAATTTTTTAAAGAAACGACAAGCCAAGCTGCAGCATGACTGATCGCTGATCGAGTCTAACCGAAGAATACGGTATAATGTTAGGGTTTAAAGATCAAATCCATGATCTTTTCAAATGACGTTAACTCGGAAAACATACGTAATTTTATTTAAAACAATTACCGTGTTTGCAGTTAATATTTTAGATATCCAAATAAAATAACAATAAATGTGTGCAAAAACATTTCGCGACATTTTAATAAATTACCGCGAGATTTGCGTTGCGATAAAAATAGTATACATAAAATAATACTTAGCAGCGCGTTTTACGCTCAGTATTATTACTACTATTGTCGGATATACAAAATATAAAAATGATACTGCTCTCGCCAACCAGAGAAAACATGGTGCAAAAAAACTAGTGTATCGCGAATAACAATCTGTTTTAATATGTCAATCGATTTAGCACTAAAAGCAAAATATTCGAGCAATTTTGAATTTTTTAGCTGCCATAAACATGACTATCATTGTGAGAGTGAAAGAAAATGCTGGAAAAAATACTTATATAAATTAATATTTAGGGCCATAAAGAGTATTGTGTGATGAAAAATGATCGCCTCGGCTGATGATCTATGGATTCTGCGGATGCCATAATGTTTTACAGAGATAGGGATAGGAAAAAACAGTTAATTTAAAGATTAATCTCTTTGATGATAGGATACCATTTATCTTATGATGAGAGAGAGAGAGAGAGAGAGAGAGAGAGAGAGAGAGAGAGAGAAGAGAGTAATGGATTCTTTGCGTGTTTGGCTGATATTCTTCAATGCCTCTGTGTAAAAACCACTATCTTAAGGCATTTTACTCTCTCTTAAACCCCAATATCATGAGATGAGTCAGCCTTCAGTCGATCATTATTATGTTGTACTTTTTTCCTTCCCTTCTCTCCTTATATTTATTTTACAAGATTTAAGCGAACTATTTAGCAATGGGTTGCGGCTAATGGTTCCCACGTTTAAACAAATAGCGGACAGTTATGCTCACATTTGCAAGAAACACTGCGCTCTTTGGCAAACGATAAGTCTCAGCCTAAGCATAAGCCTAATCCTTACAGTTAGATTAGGCGAACTAAACTTCCACCTCTATTTAATAGACGCAGAACTTTAGTGTATATGATAAAAAATAATCTAAATTCAGATCATAGTTCATTTTAAATTAAATATGCTTTTTTAAATTAATGGGTAATCACTTTTGAAAAGCAAATAACTAATAATATAATGTGCATTACTATATCAAAATATATTTTTAGCTCACGTTGATGAAATCAAGTCAATATCTAAGATAATAAATTTCACAGTTCTACTTATTTAATGTTCTCGGTAGTTATCTTTTTTGAAACTTTCATGCCAAAACTTTAGTGACGCTATGATTGGCACCATCTTTATTGTATTGTATTTATATTGTAATTAAAAATCAAAGTGAGTTTATTATGAATGTGTTGTTTTGTTTTAAATTATATCTAACATAAACACCTGGTATTTTTTCGAACTTTTAAGTTAATATCAGCTCAATAATTGATTATTTAACACTTATTTGTATTATTCTTATCAGATATATTTAAATTAAGCAATATTAAATTATAAGATTAACAAAAATGCAAAAACCTATAAAAGCATTGTTTAATGTGATTCATTTGAATTAATTTCAAGTTAATATTTTAAAATGAAGTTAATATTTTTCTCTATAATTTTTGCGACCACTTATGTTTCCGGTATTTTTAAGCAAACAATAAACTTATTAAATCACTAAATCGATTCATGATATTCAGTTTATTCAAGCTGTTCTAATGGTAGACAACAGGCATGCGACGAACAGTGTAAATCAGAGAGTGATAATCAAATCAATGGCACATGTATTCACAACATACAAGATATTTGTGTTTGCGCGGGTATGAGATTTATATATCTACTAAAGACCGCGACAATATTTGCCGTAAATTAATACAATATTACCCTCACCGCATCCCCTCGCGTTCCTCACCCACCCGCTTCCATCCCTTATAAACAATACGTAATCACTTTACTTATAATGCTTACAATACACAATCCCTTAAAATTTTAATATAAATACTTTTATAAGTTGTTTAATTACGTATCTAAATTTTAACTTATGTTGATTACAATATAAACGGTAAAAACTGACTACAAAATTTTTTTATTTAAGAATATATTTTTAGCTCACTTTTTTAAAAAAGCGAGCTTATGGTTTTGACAATGTCTGTCCGTCCGTCCGTCTGTCTGTGACAAAATTTTATATTAAAGGGAATCTCCCTATTTCTTATATTAATAAACTGATTTTGTATTTTTATCTTGGCTGATAAACTTATATTTTTTGACATAAGTTTGCATTAACCTAAGAAAAGTGAGCTCTTTATGAATGTTCCGTTCTTGTTTTACTTTGTTTTCTCTATTTATTTAAGAAATTCTCAATTTATTTAAAATTATTAATTATTTATTAATAAATTTCTTATTTATTATATATATTGTGACTTGATTAGGGTTTGTAGTGTCGTGCGCGTCCAATTGCGCTAAAGCCTGTGAGGCTAATCTTTGGACTGGTGGCTCGTGTTCGGGCAAGTCTTGTCGATGTACCGGCACCCGGGCAGGTATGGATGAGCCAGCATTTTCGAACTATTCAATCTAAATGTTTGTATTATTTGTGTGTAATGTATTTTCGAAGCGCGGACCGTAGGATCCACTTGGTCTGACGCTTGCGCTGAATATGACGATAGTTTGTGCAGCAGTAACTGCATTAGCATTAATTGGCGAACCGGTTGGTGTGTTGAGAAAGTTTGCAAATGCACTAATGATTAAATTATTATGAATGTACTCTCTTATAAGCAATATAATTATGATTTTAATTTTATAATTTTTTCTAAAAACATTACAAATAAAGATATTGCATTGAATAAAAAAGTTTGAATTTTGATTGTTGACGATGATCAACGAATGGTATTGTATCGCGCAAAATAACTGCAACAAATTGAATGAACTAAATCTATTTAAACCATATTTTTCAATTAAGTATTACTAATTTTTTATTCTAAAAATGTATGTTTTTATCTTTAAATGAGATTTGTTTAAAAGTAAATATTCGGGTAACGATTAAATGTATTTTCATAATCAATTTTATTTTTACTTGTACAGCGCAGTGCATGTTGTGTGCAAAGGCACTTCTACCACTTTTTCTTACTTACAATATATACACGGTATACCTTTTCTCTCCCTCTTTTATTTATTTTTCAATATTTAAACATTAAAATTGAAGGATTGCGTTATTAATTTAATGCTAACGCATAGCGTGTATTATGTTATATGTATGTATTTTGCAGTCCCCTTTTGATGCCATTAAATGACAGGCCATCAATCATTTTCTGATTCTCTCGCCCATACAACTGGTTTACAATAGCTCTCCCATATTATTCTTCTTTGGCCTCTCTCTCATCTCGCTTACAAGTGGGTGGCAGTGTTTAGGCGATGATGTTTTCATGTTTAATCAAGTTTGATGCTGTATGCAGTGCTGAACATGTTACTATCCATGTTGTTCTATCATGTTTATCAGCCTAATTGGTCGCCCAACTCATGTAAATCATTGTGTACCGAAATTTTTCTTTTTCATTTTCCCCCAGTTTATGATCCCTATAATACAGATTTATTTTCTTGTTTTCTTCGTTTTATCATATTTTATCGATTTAAATGCAGTGAATTTTTTTCTCATTTTCTTTGCATTAATTTGTATTTTTAATTAAAAAAATTTATACAGTGTAATAGGAAAAGATTTCTTTGTGAGTCAGATTTTTTAAAAGAAAGCTAAAACAGAAGATTTATGACATGTCTTTCGTCATATATTTTAAGACATTTTAAAAGAATAAATTTGATTCAGAAATGAGGAGAGAGAGAGAGAGAGAGAGAGAGAGAGAGAGAGAGAGAGAGAGAGAGGGAGAGAGAGAGAGAGAAAGAGAGAGAGAGAGAGCTTTTTGTTTTGCAAAATATGTAATAATGAAAAATTTTGTCGTATGAAAGAAATTTAAAAGAAGTAACAAGAAGAGACGAAGAATTATATGCGAGAGGAAAATATTATAATATTTTAAGTGTCATTTATTATAATTTATTTTTTTAGCACACAGTATAGCACAAAATTTTTTATCCCTCATTATTACATATATATGTACTGTATATGGAAAGCCATTACTGTATTAATAAAAACAAGCGGGTATATACAAATGAACTCATTTGGCTTTCCAAAAAAAAGTTTATATCGAAAAACTTTCGATTAACCATTAAGTTGCGTATGATTAACCACTGACTGACAGTCAATTAGTTTATCAAATTGAAACTGTTTCTATTTTCCCACATAGAAAAAATGCAGTATTAGTTACAACATGTGAATGCTATGATTACCCAAAAAAAACTGTCAAATAAATGTATCATTTATTTATTAAAGCAAAATGGTTTAGACAATTAACTTTTGTCTTAATTGAACATAAGAAGGCGTTTCTGAGGGCGCCGTTAATGATCGAAATACAACTCAATGGACGTGTTTTGATTGCCTTAACGGTTTTTTGTGCAGTTTGTGTGCATCTATTAAAACAATTTTTAGATATCATTAGTGCGCACAAATGAAAAGTGAGAGCGAGTGTAAGAGAGAGATAATAAAAACGATTATTGAGGTCGCAATTAACGGCTGAGGCAAACAAAATATTAATGACACTATCATTTAAATGAATGGACTGCTGTTCATATATTAATACAGAGATATTGGGCATGGATAGCAATTTTGGGTGTGGATTATGACATTGACTAAATACTCTTTTCCTCGTATATCTTCCGGCATCATATCATTCTCTCTCCCTCTCTCCCACACTCTCACTCACTTCCATATTAGAGACTACTAATGGTTAATGTAAACAACTTTTCGTTAATATTGTCCAAATAAAACACGTAATATTATATGGAATACGTTGGGTATAAGTTTTTAATGCAAAACTGTATACGAAATATAAAATTGATAAAAAAAACATTTCGCTTTGACCTCAAAACTGAAACGGCAAATATCGCCAACTCTGCCAATTGAGTCAAAGCGAGGGGAAGAGAGCGTGTTCTTTGACAATGAAGAATTGCCATCGATTACTGTTTAATTTGCTCACGAAAAAACTGTCAAAATCAGTCAGCGGTCTGGAAATGATTTATTTTCCAAAAGTCTATGTGAGGCTTAGTTGCTCTCTCGTGCTCTCTCGCTCTCCCTCTATTCTCTTCTATTAAACAATTGAGAGAGAACTAGAGTGCGATCTAATTAAGGGGTTGAGACACCGCTCCAGTCCATCATAAAACACCGAGAGATGCGCGTATGGTTTGAACTTATACTTATTTTAATGAAATATTAGATGTGATCTCTTTTCCATCAATAACTACTTGGCAACTCTTTAATGTATTTCAGTGTCATCCGAAAATTATACGAAAGATCCGATCAGCATTTATGCTTCAATGAAATGACTGTAGCACTTAAACCCCAATCAATCCTGATATTAATATATGAAAAAAAGAGTTGACTGTCACTTAAAAAAATTACATGACTTTCTTAACAGTTAGAAAATATATTAAAGGGTTTTTAGAGTAAACTTTGACATAACTAATAATTTATTTTTTAGTTTTTGAAGCATAGTGCATCGTAGGTCTCTCTCTCTCTCTTTCTCTCTCTCTCTCTCTCTCTCTCGCTCTCTCTCGCTCTCTCTCTCTCTCTCGCTCTCTCTCTCTCTCGCAATCTTTCATTTATTATGCTAAATTATTGTCATCGCTATAATTTATGTTCGCTTTGCACGCAAATATTATTAAGTTCTGTATTAAACATATTTACTGTGCAGATATTCGTATAAAGCATTAGAGTATAATGTAATATAACTTATTATACAGCACTTGAATATTTCTCTGTATATTCAATTATGACATATGACATAATGTAAAGATGCTTAAGCTATATATACCACTCTTCACGTTACGAACATTGTTATTTGTAAAATTTTGTATAATTCATTTTATTTATTAATCAATATTTTACATAAAAATCGGAAATAGTATAAAAAATTCGAAATGTATCAAAATGGTGATAATAAAAAGCTAAGCTGATAGTGATTTGTCGTTGGTTAGAGCTAACTAGAGTTATGTCTAATGAAATATATACGATATTGCTAACAAAAATATTTTTAAATATGATTGGAACAAAGTTTTACTTCATCCTATTCGTGAACAATATATATCAAAAGATTAAAAGCAAAAACCAAAATATTGTATTCCAAGTGTAAGCATTAAATTAAATCATAGCAACTTTTTAATATTCCAGATTTAAACCGATTGTCAAAAACTATGGCTGACTACTCTTGGACTTATTCCCATCATTATGTTTAAAGCATAATTTAATTAGAGTCTAGCATATCATTAGTGGTAAAATGATATTTTTATAAACCATTTTTTATGGAAACAACTCATTGAAAATTATATTAGCATTGATAGCACTTAAAAGTAATCGTTAAAATAGAGGCTATATTACAGTATGAGTTTGAGAGGTAACGTTATTGAGTCGTGAATCTAAAAAGCATTTTCATATTATCTTTCGTTGTTCAGTTTAACAACTGCGTACAACAATAACAAAATTAAATGAACATCAGAAAAGAGCGTATTACGCGGTGTATATCGTGTTGGGTAGTATATCACTATGAATAGAGAGGTAAAAAGATATGGTGTTAACATGACGAGAAAACTTAATACTGTGCTACTCGCACAGTAGTGGTAGCTGTAGGTCTACCAGTATCAGTGGCAGTGGCAGTGCCAGTGCCTGTCACCAATATAAAACTAAATGTGCACAGTTAATAATTGGTGTGAATCGTTCGGAAACCTCTCTTCTCTTCTCGCGTAACGTTTTTAAATATTTATGTTTTGTGCGGTGATCTAGTTTTTCCATATATATAATATATATATATATAATCTATATATAATACCCAACGCGCTCACAGCGAGATAGAAAAAAGTTTTGATGCCAAAAACTGATGACTGCTACGCTATCAGTGATAAGAACTCAATTTGACATTTGTAACCGTTACCAGCATTTTGCTCGATATATATTATATAAATTATATATACTGTAATATCGAGTGTATGATATAACCGCTGTATTGTCGTCAACTGAAAAATAAAACTTCTTTTTTTCTGATTCACGATGAATAAAAAAAGTTGTCCCCAATGAGTGACGGATTTCACTCTGCATTCAAAAAAAAGTCGTATAAATGTTTTTTTTTCTCGCGAAAGTCGAAACTTTAATGAATAGCGTGTATGTTTTTTACGTATTTTATTACTTTTAATGCGGTTTTATTTTCAATATAAGACTGGAGTAACGCTTTTGAATATGTATGAAAAATTTTTTAGTTTTGCAAACCAAACAAAATATTTATGTGTATACGAGTGGAAAAACATATTTTGTGAGAGAGAGATAGGAAAAAAGCGAAAGAATAAATAATAAACTAAACCATTTGAACGCCCGAAGCGAATAAAATATGAGTTTTATGTGCGTGTTTAAGTCAAGTATTCAAATATTTGAAATAATTTGTAAGTAAAGCAATAATAATACAGTCAAATTCTATTGATTGTCTAAGTCATTCATAACTTTGTCCAAACCATCGCACATGTAGTCGTGTTTTACAAAACTTTGTCTAATGTATTCAAAACTATGTCTGATGTATGCAAAACTAAAACAAATAGACGAAAACATTGAAGAGTAGCAAAAACACGTATAAGTTTAATTATTAATTTCTAATTTATTTAAGCATTTGCTGATATACTTTTCCATATTTCGGAAATAACTAGCACAATTTTCTGTTGAAATGTTTTCAGAAGATGTATGAACAGATTGATAGAGTTGATCTTCTGTTTTAGGTTCACTCCTTTTAATATAATTTTTCCATTGAGAAAACATATTCTCAATGGGATTTAAAAAAGGAGAATAAGGTGGCAAAAAAATAGCGGTGTGTCCAGCTTCCTGTATAGTTGAGTTCACTTCTTCAGTTTTGTGAAATTTAACATTATCCATTATAAGATAAGCCCCACTAATATTTTCATTTCTTAAATGAACAAAAAATTTAGTTAAAAATTCTGAATAATCTGCAGAATTATAGGGCTTATCTTGAATTTCAAAGAAAAATAAAGAAGTTGAGCACAATGCTGAAACAATAGAATAGTTGCGACTTCTAAGAGCGGGAATTTTTTTATTTGCGCGAGTTCCTACAGGAGACCTACCATATCGAGCGCGTGACCAAATTTGGATGCCAGTCTCATCCAAAAAGAACATTTTCTCTTTTTCGATCATAATTTGCGTATAAAATATACCGTACTCATACCTTTTGTTGATTGTTTGATATCTTTTGTATATTTTGTAGACACTATGATAGTTAGCCTGATAAAGATTACAAACTTCATTATATGATTTACCACTGTTTAGAGCATCAATAATCAATTTTCGTTTTTCGTTGCTTATTGTTTCGTTTTTTCGTTTAATTCTAACAATATTAGTTGAATTTGATTCAATAATTATAGTTGCGTCCGAATCACTATTATTTAAATTATTCATTTTTAGTTTCCTATTAAAAATTCCTTTTAGGTTCTGAAGTACACACTATGAAATTTAGAATAAAGTGAATGTCGCACAAAGCAATGCAATAAACTTTTTGCCGCTTTTATTTTAGTTTTGCATACATTAGACATACTTTTGTAAACTAAGACCATATGTGCGAAGTTTTAGACAAAGTTATGAATGACTTAGACAATCAATAGAATTTGACTGTAGTACACATAGCACCGAATCAGCATTACTTTGTTAGTAAATTCTAGTCAAAGCTCGATGATAGAGAGAACGAAAAAAGTTTTCCACGAGTTATCTATCGAGTTATACCTTTTTAGTGAAAGCTTATCAACCAAAAAAAAATTAAATAAAGAGTGAATGGAAAATATAATTTCCCGAATATGTATGCCAGCTATTATGGCCTCCCAATAACAGTTCGATAAGTTAACGCGTAAAAATTTTAAACCCGATTCATAATAACTCGGGTACTGTTGTATAAATATAACTGATTTGCTCATTGAATATTCGCAACAATAATATTAGTGATCATCTGGTGATCATATTTCTCGCTACAGAATCGCCCCCATGCTATCTGTCACTCTCTCGCTCTCTTTTCTAAAGCAATGGCACAAATGTTCTGCGGTATTGCTCTCTAATAGAAAAGAATATATATGTCCAACTGTGGTATTATTATATTACTGTAAATGTCAAACCAAACGCTATTATTCTGTCTCGTCTTCGCTCTCACTCACTCTATCGCTCTCTATCTCTCTCTTACTTTAAGCTATTCTTCTCTTCAGTTCAATATCTTTTCCTTATATTATTTTCTCATGCCAACACTGTGTAAAATCAGAGAAACTTTGAATTCGCAAAATAGGTTCCATACATGTTTGGCCGAAAAAGAAGTGCCGAATCTTTTAAAGGTTATGGCTTCCAACTTCTCTTTGCTCTCTCTCTCTCTCTCTCTCTCTCTCTCTCTCTCCAATTCAATTCAATTTAACCGATGAAGCGTATAGTTCGTGGCGGAACCATGGATTTATTGTGTGCGCGCTTTCTTAGTCTGATTCTCTCTCAGTTAGACGGATGGCCTCCAACATTGTTTGATGGGCATAAGGTTGATATACAGAAGTAGAGCCAAAAACGATAAGATTAACGACTAAAAGTTACTCTGTTTAAGTTCGCTTTCAGCTACACTATGATTAATCATTTCGGTGCAAACAATTTATTTTCTAATGGGTAAATGCTTTTGGGAAAAGAAAAATGAATTTGAGTTATTTTGACGGTTAGGCGAAACTAGTGAGAGAGTGAATAGAGAAGAGAGAGAGAGAGAGAGAGAGAGAATTTTTAAATAGAGCTGATATAGTTAGCAAAACCCATATTTAACTCTCACTGATAGCACTGGCAGCGCATATTTTTTCTCTCTCTCATTTCTCTCTCCAGATATATATAAAAAAATGATTTATTATAACACAAATGTGAAAAATTTTTATTCTTTATTTCTTTAGTACCGAAACAATAAAAAATAGAAGTTTTTTTATTCAGCGAATATATATATATATAATTCACTGATTATTATCGTTATTATTATTACTACTGACTGTACTGTTATAGCTGTTATTAATAATAATATTTTTTATTACTTTCTATCAACTTCTATGCACTGCTGGAGCAAAATATACACAGTTTTTTTTGAAGAATATTTGGAAATTTTTGCCAATATTGGATTATTATTCATAATGCAAATAATAATAAAAAAATACATAAATAAATAAATAGAAAAAGTTATACATATATAATGTATTAAAAAAATTGCGCGTATATATAAAAATAAGATTCGAGTGCGAGAGAGAGAGAGAGAAGAGAGAGAGAGAGAGAGAGAGAGAGAGAGAGAGAGAGAGGGAGAGATATGCAGGAATTTCTTTGCGAGGAATAATTTTTCCGAAATAAAAAACAAACACACATAGAGCCAGAGCGCAGTATATAAAGTTATAAGAGATAAGTTATATTGCGGTGAATTTGTAATGAAAGATCATTTATGATGCTTTATGACATTCATGCACATTTAGAAAACTTTGATGTAGAAATATATCTACGTTTAAATGAGTTCCGAAATAAACGGGACCCGAGAGAATATTTTTCCTCTCCAGTCTTCATCATAATTTTTAACTTTATAAGTAGTTTTGGCGCTGCGAATCCATGTACATTTGTGTCCTTTAATATTTAACTTATTAAGTTTATTGCGGTACAAAATTTTCATATATTCATGTATGCGTGTGTAAAAATGCCTATAGATTTAACTTTTTTCAAACGCGCATATATTTTGTTTTGAATTTATGTGTTTAGGTTTTAGGAAATCATTAATTAGCGAAACTGATATTTTAGGAAACAATCTGACCTATAAATATGACTAGATTTATATTTTCGAAAATTGTTGAAAACTTGATATATATCCAGTAAACACTTTCCAATGAGTATTAATTATTTTAAATGCCATCCATACACGTCGTAAGAGTAAGACGCAAATAATCTGTGGAGGAGAAAATTTGACTACACTGACTTTAAAATTTATACCAATTAATTAGTAATTAATTAAAAAATATGAAAATGTTTAAAACCATTAAATAAGTAATTTATAATAAAATTGAGGTTTTCGTTTTATATTGAATCTAACAATTATGATGGACGATATATTTGCGCTGTCAATACCCTCACTGGTATGAAATTATGTAAAATTCAGGAGAGACTCTTCTAATAGAAAAGATTAATTATTTATATTTATGAAGTCATATCTATTTTTAATTATAACCTAAAGTCATAAGTGGATTCTCGTACATTTTCTAAAATATTAAGCAACAGTTTTTTTTTCGAAAAAATTATGCCTTAAAATTAAAATTTTGTGATAAATTATTTACATGACTTATTTCTCGGTGTTTGTATAATGTTTTTTTTGTTGCTGGGAATGCATTAATAAAATTAAATCGAAATTTCCTTCAAACAATAATTTATTATGTATTTTCTTTTACTTAGTTTTTTTGTGAATAATTAATATTCAATAAAACTTTTTTTCCTAAAATAATAAACGGTATGGTTATAAAAGAAAGATTGCTTTTCGCGATAAATGAGGAATAAAATTTGTTTTAAAATGTCATAAATGATTTATAATGCAGTAAAAAGTTTAACTATTTTTTAATAATTTAAAGAAGTTTTCAATAGAATCCCATAATTTTTATTGAAGAAGGAAAGAAAGGGTTCTTTGACGAAGTAAATGCAAGGATACAGTAATTTTTTATTTAAGAGATTATAAACTTTCGCAACTTTTTATTATATTAATAAATAAACAATATATCCCTAAGCGCTGTGATGCATAAATTCGGCACAGGCTGTAAAATCGGCAAATGGAAAAAGGTTAAAGTTCATGGTTGAAATTCACTGGCACTCATAAACCCGCAATAATTATACGAAAGTAAAAAACAATTAAATTTTTCAAAAAATGATGTCCTTTCGAGGGGAGAGAGAAAGAGGAGAGAGAGAGAGAGAGTTCGGTTTATGGCATTTAAATGATTACAATTTGCGCCATTAAACTCTAAACATAAATATTTAATAAAACAAAAATGTTGCGTTTTGTTTGAACTTCGTTATTTACGATGAAACTTTTATTTATAAGTTGTTTATAAAATTAACTAAAATAAACATATAATTACTAAACTATGGGAGATTGTTTAGCGTACTAACTAATATTTAATTTTGTGACGTATGGCATTTTAATTTTTAACATTTTGCAAATTTAAACTAGTAATGTGTGCGGCAATATTGTTGCATACTAAAACATTAACTATATCTTTCTAATAGCGGGCCAATATTTTCAAATTCATTTATCCTTTTGGGGTAATTTTGTTAATCTTTTTAAAGTAAAGTATAATGAATAAAACACAGACATTTTTTCAAATACTTAATTTGCATCGATAAAACAAACGTTTATTTCTTGATAGTTCGAGATATTTTCGTGCCAAAAATTTTGTTTAATAAAGAGATCAATTTTAATACAGATTTGTATGGTTATATTATAGCGTCTAAAACACAAATCACATAAAGAAATAAATTCAACTATAATGAGAATGTAATGTAACATTAAACAGTTGTATTCGTTTGTATGTTCATATGACTTCCATTAAGCTAATGTTTATTAGATAAAAACGGTGTAATTAGTATGCAATTGTTATTTTCCTTTTTTTATCTGCTATCGGGTAATAATAAGAAAATAAAAATGCTATTAAGAACATCTAATGTTCGGTTATTAGTTTGTTATTTTAATAATCATTAAGACGAGAAAATAAAAAATAAACGCTGCGATAAAACGAAAAACCATTTACATTTTCTTTTGAAAATATTAAATATTTCTTTTCGAAATAAGTTTTGTAATGTTATTAAAATTTCGTTATAATTTTCCTAATTAACAAAGATATAAGAAATAGATTTTTTTAAGATAGAAATTATGGTCAGATGCCAAAAAATTGTTTTCTAGTTTACATAGTTTTCACCTGTAATTACGAAACCAAGAGTGAGAACAAGTTTGCCGAGTAATTATTTTTCTTCTTAAGAGGTTTACGGTCAAAGAGATTGAAAGGATGTCAAATTTAAACTTATTAAACTAGAAAAAAGCCTCTCTTAACTAATGAAAAAAGCAAGAAAAAATGATGAATGATTTTAATGACTGCGCGTAAGATAAAAATATGTGATAATTAATAAAATTATTCAATATGTTATAGCTCTCATTTATTTTGCTGATCTCTCTCTCTCTCTCTCTCTCTCTCCTGGTTTTAATTAATGAGTTAAGTGTATATTAATATTTTAGCTTATTTTTCTGTAGCAAATGTTTGCTAAGAGTTTTGTTTATTTTTTATTGATTTGATAAATTGCTTTAAAAGACTTATCATTTTCAAAATCGAGACCAAAAACCGTTTTCTTGCAAACCGCAAGAAATATCGAATAGAATAATCAATTGGCACACATACCATTACTGAGCCTCTACGGATTAATTTTGGGCTATTAATAAATATTTAATAAATTTATTTTAACTTTTATTTCATCAATTTTTTAGCAATTATGATAAAAGATTTAGCAATTATTAGCAAAAAATTCCGAGATCAACAAAATTAACTTATTTTTTAGTAAAAGTAAGAGAAACAGCCGTTTATTTATATATTAAAGCAAAAAGTTTAAAACTTTTTATTATAGTGTAAAGTTAACCAATAAATATGTTGACGAGAGGCCAGTGTTTCATACATTACCAATTTTTTACGCTAATAAATAATCTTAAATAATAGTTGTTATTCGTCTCTGCACAGAATTTTAAAATCTATTTTATGTATGTGCTGAGCAAGAATAGGCTATTATTGCTTTAAAAGAAAAAAATTAAACTTAAAAGATTTGTGTGAGTAAAGAGAACTCAGTAGAAAGTCTTACGAAAATAAAAACTGCATTAACTCTTTTTATTACCCAGTTTTTTGTTTTAGAGTAAAGCGTTTTTCAAAAAAACTTTCCGTTCATGACACACAAAAATAACGCTTTTCATGCTAAGCCATAAAAAAGAGCGAATATTCGAACAAAACATATATTTAGCTGCGCAAACAAAGAGCGAAATAAACGGAAATCATAATTTTATAATTATAGATATTGTTTTCTGCGTTAAGAACATGAGCGCCGCGCGTCTTTTTTATCGAAGTTATTACCTTAAATAATAGCGTTCGTACAACAACGCCATTACTGTGTATTCTTGAGAAAGAGTTTGCACATAAGCACATCCGTTGCCAAAAAATTAGCATTTTATATTGTCGACATTGAACCCCAGGGGTTAAGGTGATGGTGATTCTTCAGTGCCGCGGATTGTGTTTTTTGTTTTGTTTAATAACACGTCTGGCGGTTAAGCATTATTTATTTGTTCTTTTAATGTTAGCCGAAAAAACAGAATTATAATACGTATACTTGAGTTAAGTTGACTAATATTATTTGCATAGAAAAATTTTACGTTTGTTTTGAAGTTGGGTTTTTGGCGAATAAATTTTTTATTTTTTTTCGTTTAAAGGTGTATTCAAATGGATAGATAAATAAATAAATTTTTTATCGGTGCTGTTCGACGTTAATGCCATAAAATAATTGTATTCCGATCTTAAAATGCGGGTTAATTAAATTAATCTTAGTTTTAAAAATTTCAGCTTAATCTGACCTAAAAACACAACATCGTAATCAGTTTTGGGAAAAATGGTTGTTAAAATAATTCAGATAAGGTATAGTAAACTTTTATTTAGATTCTGATTTATATTGATTTGAGATGAACGCATAGATTTAAAATAATTGCTTAATTATTTGCAAAATATTATTTATATTTATTGAACGCAACAAAAAACAAATATTAAAATATTTATTATAGATTAGTTAAATTTGACATGTAATTTCGAAATAAAAGAAAAATTGAATATGCAAATGAAATATTATTCACCTTTCAAAAAACAACAACAACAACAAAAATGAAAAATAATATCTAAACAAACATAGGGTTTATTTGCGTCTAATCTTATAAGCAATCGATTCGAAAGATTTAAATTAAGTGGTTATTAATATACAGAACGCATTTCGCTCACCTTATCTACGCTCAAATAAACCTCGATAACTAAACTAAAAATCTAGTCTACTCTATCTGATTTCTTTATTTAAATTCTCTATAATAAAACGCAGTCAATGTAATGTATAAAATGTAAATTTGTATGTATGCTTATTAAACATGTTAATAACACACTCAACGATACGATTTGCATAAACGCTTAGCCTAAACAATTTGCATTTCAATAATTGTAATTACCATTATATATGCAGTCGCTCTCAAAGTAATAGAATCCGAAATAATAATAATAATATATATAATAAACATAATAATATTATATTTCGAAATCAGCACCGAGAATGAAATAATAATAAAAAAATTCGAGAGACATATCAGCGCACGGATAGGCAAAACGAAAATAAAAAAATAAAATAAAGCGAAAGGCAATAAAACTTAAATAACAGGTTAATATATAGTCATGAAATATTAAGATTATACAATGGTGACAATAATGTTATGGCATCGCATTATTACCGCTATTTCGACTCAATTATTAATGTTAACGTGCAATAAGCGGTAGAGCAATGAAAATAATGACTCGCTATACACAGTGTAAAAGAATATTGGCGCTCATCAATTTTAGCTCATACACGGCTTTAGTATATATAGAGATAAAACTTATATATATCTCTATACAACCGGCAATTATTGCATAAATTGCCCGAATATATCTCTCATTGTGAAAGACTATGAACGCGACAGTAATTCTCATTAACTTAATTGCCGGCGAAATGCGTTTGCCGTTGCGTTGCTGTGCGCCCAGTTAGTTGTAGAGTGAAAATTTATACATTTAAAATTGTTGCCACTTTTTATTTCTATATCAAAATTGATGTCTAAATTATATAAATAGCATAATTGTTTTTGTTACACTTTGCTGATGGTTACACTTTTTATCTGAAATGTTTGATGTAAAATGAATTATTTTTAACATAAATTTATGGATAAATCATAACTGATATGCTTTAATAAAAGTTTTAACAGGAAAACATGTTTATAATTATGTTGCGGTAAAAAAATGTTTTGGTTTTGACTATAATAATAATAAAGATTATTATTATAAAAAAAGTCTAATACTCAGAATAATTGAAATAAGCTGTTATCTCTTTATGCGGATAATAATAGCTATAAAAAGTTATACCAAGAGAAAAGTTTTGAAAACTTTAATATATTTTTTATTTGAAGTGAAAACAGTAGTAACTCTACTGCTTCATACTACTTCATTGAGACCTAATTGGTAGTTATAATATCCTGGTTAAGGAAATGACTATTTAACAAGTGTTTATACATAGTGTAGAATTATTTGTTTACACACAAACACAAGAATTTGTTTGGTTGTAATTGAGAAAAAAAATGCATTTGCATCAACCGTTTTGTTTGTTTTCATTCCCAGAATTTGACCGAAATAAACAAACGCCAGCAAAAACATACCACATGTGTAAATTGTAAAATTGTAATTACGGTGCTATAGAGGATCGCGATATAAATTAACATTAGAAGTTATAAATAAAAGCGCATTTTACATTTAGATTTTTTTTTTAAAAAAAGAAAATGATTGATTGATATATTATTAAGTGATTGATTGAAAGCTATAATGAGTCAGTTTATTTTCAATGAATTATTTTATTCGTAATATTTCAAAACTAAACGCATGAGTTCTGTATGTCACTCGGGATGTCAAAAGTGTCTGTGAAGGCAAAACAAAAAATTTTGAAATCCTATTCATTTAGCATTTTTGAAAAAGTTTGTTAAATTAAATTAAATTGTATTTGTGCTAAAATTTGAATCAACTTAATTAAAAGATACAAAAATATACGCGAAGAAGAAAGGCCTTAACTGTAAAATTTTTAAACACAACGAAAATAATTATTAAAATCAATTAATTTTAAGTCAGAGAATAAATTTGAATCGAGTGGTATTACCGAAAATTACATATAACTTATATTTTTATTAATTATAAAGTTAAAACAATAGTATACATTAATATACAATAGTTAATATGCTTTTTATTAGTAGTAATAATAATTATTCTTTTTAAAATTACATACAGTATTTAACATCCTTATTTGGGACGTAATAAAATGTTAAATTAATAAAATGTTTTAAATTTTTGTTTCGCAACAAGGATTGATTAAACGTTTCGTACAAACTCGGTCTCTTTCTCTCTCATTTCTAAACTTTCTTTTCCTCCATATCCCTCATTACACGGCTATTAAAAAATCTGCTTTTTCGCATTTAATTATAGTTTTGTTATAATATATCGTATATACAAATAAACCAAGAAAAATAAAAATCGGTGCTAAAGATATGCAACTTTTTTTCAAACAAAAACTTTGTCGTCTGTTAATAATATTTAAAAAGTCAGTTAATTCTATTGGTGTACTGGAGGTCCGATACGTTGACCGTGTAAAGCGTACGGCGAGTAATACATACTTAACGCGGCAGGTATTGGTGGCATACCTGACAGTTGAGGTGTTGGTATGCCTCCGATTACTGGCATCGCTGTTGGTTTGTATGGATGATACCTATTTGAAAGTGACGACACGTCGCTTAAACCAGGATAAGCGGTTCGCCTCAGTCCTGCGCTTGTGGTCAGCGATAGCGGACTGTTCGAAGAAGCGGCTGCTGCGGCACTGACTGAGTTGGCGTAATGACAAGCGCTCAGACTTGATAAATAATTTGCATTCACTTCGGCAGCTGATCCTGATGTGTGAGTTCTCAAGTGATTGAGCAGTTCCTCTGAAGTGGCGAAACGTTTGCCACAATAGCGATCTCCAGCCATCATCCACGAGCAGACATTAGACTGCGGCACAAGTGGTGAACCTGTTTGTGCGAACGCGTGATATAATGAGCTGTTATACGCAGCCATCGGTCCCAATGCTTGAAGCGCTTGATAATTAGGTGATAATAAACTGGATGGGATTCTTTCGTGATTGCATTGCGTACATCCAGACGGACATACAGACTGCGCCATTCTTCCAGCCACGGCTGCGTTAAATTGACAGTTATAGCAGTTTGGTTCACGACAAGGAGATGCGCTCATAAAACTTCCTTTAACGCCGTTCAGCGGCCCATAACCTGCCAGCGAGTACGGAGAAAATGTTGGATATGGTTGTGATTTGTTATCGACACCCTTCAGATTTCCGAGAGCAGCGGCAGCAGACGCTGGTGTGGGACAACACGCGCTGAAGTTGAGACCATTTGCTTTGCTGACTGCTGCGTAATGTAGCGATAGTTCGTGCGAATCCATACTACGAGCCAAATCGCTTAACGTATTTGTGGTATGCGTAACGTTATTGCTCGTCGACGAGCTGTTCGATGACGTAGAGCTCAAGTTTGACGGCGATTTTGGTTTACCATTATCTGACTTAACACTATTGCTGCCATTCTCGGCCACTGCGATGAACGGTGAACTTTTGCCGCTCGACGACGATCTAACAGTGGGCGACATTCGTACTGATGAGGAATTATTATTGGCGTGACTGTGACTTGTCGTTGGAGACGATACCTTGTGATGCGGAGATTTCTTGCTGTCACTCACTTCAACACTTGCACTCCGATCGCTGCTATCTCTGTCTTTCTTGTTGGTTATCGATGACTCGTACGGTTTGAACGAGAATTTATTGCTTTGGGCACTGTTGCAGCCTTCCTCACTATTCACTGATGAGCTGTCACGTCCACTCTTTTTCTTATCGCTGTCTCTATCCTTATTGCGATCGGTTTGCGTAATCAGTGGTTTGCTATTAGTATCGGCACCGATATTAGAGCACGTCTGCGCTAATAATGCCAGCGGACTCTT
>JAQIXJ010000067.1:0-60660 GCA_034700185.1 Phthiracarus laevigatus | reverse complement strand
AAATAAGTAAATATAATTCAAAACTTAAGTGGCATCTGCCGCTAATGGAGCTGGTATAGTATTGAACACAAAATATTAAAATGGGTAGCGAGCGAACGGGGTAAGCGAGCAACCATATACTAACTAAAACTAACTTTTCAAAGTCAGATATTATGACCGTTTCGAGCTTGTTTTTCTTTTGTGTTTTTTATTGGAAACACTTCCAGTTTTTTGAAAATTTTCCACAGTTTTCCACACAGTGTTTTTTGAAATTTTTTTATTAAAAGTTTCATAAAAAATATTAACTACACTTTGAATTGAATTGTTTTCATTTAATTTTTTTTCGCACATAAAAACACGTTCATCAATACTTAGCACCATTTCAGATAAAACTGTTGCCTAACTAAACAAGTTTAAAAATTTTCACAAGTTTATTCTAAAGTAATAATATAATTAAAATAACTTGTTGCTAAAATTTATCGCACATAAACAATGACAAAAGGTAAACAAAAGCTAAACGCGCGCAAACACTACTTTCGTACAAATGACAACTTTTCTTATAGACATTTTTAAAACCTGTTTTGCTATTAAAGTCATAACCAAACTCTATATGCGATATCGTTCTCTTTTAAAAGAAATAATCTGTATAGTTATCTAATGTAGAAATATTAGATTTTATAAAAATTCAAAATGTGATTTTTTGATTTTTTTTAAATATCAAATTCCACATAATTTTCATGATAATCAAAGTTAGAAAACATGTTAATACAACCTTTTAGAAATTTACAAGATTTTAAATTAGATATATAAAAAGGTTTATTGCAAATTGTATTATCAGTTAACATATAAATTTCACTAAAAGTAGCTTTTTTGACATATAAATTAGATCTTGACGATTCAATTAATTCACATAAATGATGAAAATTGTAGATATTAATATTTTTAAGCTTTATAGCAATGTTAGCGTGCACACTATCCGAAGCTTGATAAGTGTGACCTTTTTCATAAAAATCTATTGTTATGCTTTCTAATAAATGAAATTAGAAATTTATGGTGATTTGAGTTCTTTTCAAAGACTAGTTTCCTCAGATTTATGACTTGCAATTATAAATAGTCATAGCATTCACTAAATCCCTGTTTTCAGTACTAATATCTTTCACCACAAGTCAAGCGTTATAACCTTTATATTTTCTATCCAATTAAGTAGAAATCAAACACATGCCTTTGACTCGGAGCCAATTTAAAAAACAGACCACCACTACTAATAGCATCTCCACTCTCGACAATGCAGTCCAACAGATGTCCATTTCTGAATCCGTTTCTTCTTACTCCGCCACTACTGATTCCACATTATGAGTATTGCTAGTACTTCTGCAGCAGTCATCCCTAGAAGAATAGAATCGAACGTTTCCAGGAAATTTACTAAGTATTGTCGTACTGAAGCATATACTGTCAGTCTTCTAGAGTTTCACTCTTATATTAAGTCACTTTACTTGACTTAAGCAGTTTCAGCCTGAATAGTGAGCGTTGTGAACATTTTTTGCGTGAATTTATTACTTTTACTAGGATTTCTGGCACAAATCGGGACAAAACCATTAGTAATTTTTTGAGAAATGATTTATACGTTAAGTTTCGTCAGGATTTCCCTGATTCTTCAGTTTCCTGTCCACATTTCTATTTTACGTATCATCATAAGATGTTATTTGATGCTGTGAACTATGGAATCACATAGACTTTTAATTGACATCATAATAATAGAAAGGGTATTATATTATTATCACTAAAACTGTTAAATGCTAGTATGTACGCTAAACTGCATGAAATTTTTCCCATGAAATAGTTCACGCCTATATATGGTCTTTATAGATTGTTGAGATGTGAGACACAGTTATGATTGATGCTAATGGTACTTTTGTTAAAGAATAAGACACACATGGACCCCATTTCCAATATTGTTTGAAGCTGTTGTCTGATTACTTTGGTCTAACTTTTAATGTTGAAGATGGTCGTTATAAGTACTTAGTACAACCTGACTTGTCTTTAGGACGTACCACATAAAATTCTTTGAGCGCTAATTTATAGTCTTTATATGGTTTTTAATATGGTTTTTATCACATGATTTTAATGTGTTTTCATAATTATTTTATCAATTTCTTATTAAATTTATAGGTTTTATATTCAAATATTTTTGAGTAAGGGTTTCTTTTTTATAATAAAAGAAGTACCATAAATATAGCGTCTAATATACTAAATAAATCATTTTTGCAATCTTCTAGTTCCCATATTAGTTAAAATATTTTTTATAAGTTATAATTCAGTGGTTTGCATGAGAATAACTTTTTAGCGCTAACATTTTCATATTATCTATTAATTATGTTTATAATAACATTGGATTAAATAGTAAACTAATAGTTCTATTTAAAGAAATTTAGAATTTATTTATTTTACTCCAGATGTTATACAACGCAAGTGGTCAGGTTAAGTAAGGTTAGGTTAGTTATCTTTCTATAATAGACAGACGCCTAATTGAATATAAAACAATTGCGCTTTCCATTTCTTGCAAAAATGAGAAAAATTGGGAACGGAAAAATCATATATGATGAAAACCCGACCCAAATACCGCTTTTAAAATTTAGGCCCGAATACGACAAAGTGTAGTGCCCGCGGGGTCGAGAAAAATCTTTAAAAGTATAGTGAAAAGCTTAAAAGATATGAAACTATTTACGAACATTTCTCTCTTAAGTCTTCAAATGGCTTACAATATCATTTAAAATTAAATTTATGATAATGTCGAACACAAATATGTTTGAACTGTTCCATAAGTTTCAACAACGTAAGAATAGCGTGCTTAGCTGTAAAAAGAACAAAAATGTTGTACTTTCCGGACACCTTATAGACTAATCTACATGGTAGTCATTTACTTAAGTGCCTCAGAGTAAACAAATCTGATAGTATATAAGAATTAACACTAAATTATTAGTGCGCAAAATTGAAATAAGTAATTTATTTTTAATTTGTAATTTGCTATAAAATTTTCTATAATTCTGGTATTAGACTAATATCTTTTAAAACATTAGTTAATTTTTCTTTTCTGATGCCACAGGTGAATCTTGTTTTGAAGTTTCAAACAATGTTGAGACACAATTAGATTCATTCTTTGATAATAGTTTTTTAAAAGTTTCGCTTAAAAAATCATATCCAGTAAAATGTTCTTCGTAACTAAACTTAGCAAAAGTATTGAAGGAATGTTTCTTGTGTAAAACAGGCTTTATTTATTTTTAATAAATTGGTTTTGACGACTTTGCAAGATTTTTAAAAATAAAAATGTCACTGAATTTAACTTTTTCTACAATCTTATTATCACTTGAACTTTTTAATATTTGGAGTAAATGTTTGTAATTATAAATATTTGCTTTAGTTTTATTTTTTTTGTTATGGCGTGCACTGATTCGGGGGCTTGATATGTATTACCGGTAATGTATAATGTTATGATAAAGAATTTACGGATTTTTTTATTTTGGATGTTCTAGTTTTTAAGCACAGTATTGTTGTAATAAAACGTAGAATTTTTTGAAACGTAAAAATTGAATTATTTACAACAAGTTTTTAAATATATTTTTAATTTTATAGTAATGTTTTTACAATAATTTTTTGTAATAATATTATCCTAATTTGTATATTGCTACTATTTTATAGCGAAGAACTATCGAAACTACAACGTAGAACAAAAATTAACTATTTAAAACATGAGGATTATAAAAAAAGTATAAGACAAGATATGGTTTTTGGAAGTGTATCTGTCAGAAGAAAATGTTGACAAAAAGCCAATTATTATTCAGAATGTTCAAAAAGGCATTTGTAGAAACGTTGTTATTAAACCTATGTGTAACGAATTTTATTTAAAATAATTCGGCTATTATGTTCATTACGTAATGTTAAAATATACGCGAGTCCATCGTTATGATAAATCTACAGATTTGTCACGCGTTAGAATTATCGAAAGCTTCTTAAGGATCAATGAAAAGAATACGCCTAATATTATCTATTTGGATTTATCAGAACAAGTATTAATCGAACCTTTTTGCAAATATATATGTAATATAAACACAGAGGCAAATAAGTGATATGAAAAGCACTTTAAAGAGTTTTTCGATTTTTTAATTAGATCGATAAATCCAAAAGGGGTGGATTCATATAAATTATACGATGTAAAACAAATATTTCATCCATTTTATAAGTATGTAGTTTCTGTTTTTGAAAATCGTACTGGAAATCTTTTTTTTTATTTTAATTAAATTAATTTATGCATACATCCAATAGATGCTTATATCGGAAAATACCAGAAAACAGGACCAGGAAACCTTTTTTGTATTTTACTTCTTTTAATTCTATAAAAAATATATAAGACTATCGTCACATAATTATAAAACTTTAAATAGCCACTTAATATCGGATAGGAAAACCTTTATTATACTTTTATATTTAATCGGAAAAATTTGTTTATAATAATTTTTGTATTATTTGTTTTGATTTGATTTGTTGAGTTTTAATAAAACTTATTTATTCTTGGACATTATTGTGATAGAAAATAATTTTGACTTTACAAATGACACATATGACTTAAAGTGCATTATCGAATTAAAGACAAAACATCCAACGATAATGAAGACGGATATGTGGCGCAATTAATATTATACGTTTTATCATTTTACATTGATAAAAGTTCAAAACCTAGTGGTTTTAAATACGTTTAACAATTATGGTGAATAGATCCACATGGCTTTTTATAAGTTTTCAACTAACCGAAAAAATGATTAACGGATACTATATTATTTTAGAAAAACCAAGTTCCTGTTATTAATTAGCAGTTGAGACACTAAAATGCAATTATAATGATTCTCGTGATAAACTTAAATTAATATACAAATTAAAACAATTTTTACAAGACTAAAGTGTATGGCTATTAGTTATAAATTTTATTATGTATTAAATAAATATTTATCTATAAATAAAAAACTGTACAGTAAAACCATTATAATATTTTTTGTTTTTTAATTAATTTATATTATGTATTCGAACCATAGGTACAATATGTATATAGTCTTTCTGCAGTAAACAGGACAAAAATTCAATTTATGTATTTTAATTAAATTAAATTATGGATTCATACTATAGCTAAATATATGTATATGATTATTAAATCGGAAAACCGGACAAAAATACTTTTTTTGGATTTTAATTAAATTATATTATGTATTCGAACCATAGCTACATATATGTATGTAGTCTTTGTAGGTAACCCCTAAAAAAATATCTTTTTTGTATTTTAATTAAATTATATAATATATTTAAACCATAACTACATAAACACTAATTCAAATTATTAGTTATTTTATACTATCGATCATAGATATATGACAAAAAAAATTTAAAGGTTTATTATATTAAAATTTAAATGGTTTATTAATTGCAATGTAAGAGAATTAATTTCCTGCATTAATTTTTTTTGAATTGCTCATTCAGTCTTGAGGTGCAGGTAGAATGGAATTACAATTAATCAATTACGACAGACGGGACAAGTGAATCCTTTTACATCCTTAATGCTGAAATTGCTAGTTTTTTTAATCTTTGGAAAGCTCATCGGACATGACAATACTTATTATAGAACTTGCAGTGCTTATTACAAATTTCTAAACGACAAGGCTTGTCAATAAGCACTTTTTTACGATTTTAGGGTAATCTTTAAGAATATTCAAATGTTCTTTATACGCTAGTTTTCCAGTAATTTGTCCAATAAATTTTGTTAACCTATCCACCGTTTGAAGCAAACACCGCAAGAGAAAATATTGCTCTCTTTGTTCTTAAACTGTTAGCCATCAGTTCTAACATGTAAATTTTGCAAATTAATAGCTTTTAAGTCATTTAATTTTTTATTATTTTCCGTAACATTAACATCGGTTTTTATCATTTGCACAGGATTCGATTCATCTAAACATAATAATAATAATAATGCTAGAAAAAAACTTAATTTTTGAGAAAGAAAAAAGGTTTTCCAGTCCGGTTTCATAAATAGAAGTTACTAAATATTTTATAAAGATTATACTTTACTTAAAGGTACGAGTTGTTGCTAAAAAATCCTAACCCAAATCCTCTCTCTCTCTCTCTCTCTCTCTCTCTCTCTCTCTCTCTCTCTATATATCTCTAAATATAAAATAAATTTTTAAAAATCTTAACGTATTATTACGTGCAAAATAATAAAACATGAAAATAAACAGACCATAATTATTTAATTAGAATAGTAAAAATTATTAATTATAAAATATGCAAAACTTACTTATAACAGGCAAATTATTTGTAATGAATTTAGCAAAACATAATCAAAACTTTGTGATTAGTGGCTGCTCGATAGTTAGGATTTTTGAAGACCAATTAAACTTTTGACATTTTGACATAACCAAATGAGAGTATTGTGGCAAATTAAAGCATATAAGCGCCACAATCGACAGAATTTGTTTGCTTACAAACTTTTGCCATATCAGTTTTAACCATTGGAAGCTTTTTCATGCTAAAGTATTTCTATAAAAATACTTTTAGCTTATTTACAATAATAAAGTGACATGACTTCATATCAGCACTTCTATCATCTTTCGTTTCAACAATTTTAAATCGAGAACTGAAAGTTTAAATTTAATTATTAAATTACTTAGTTCTGTTTAATTCAACTATATTCAACTAAAGTGAATTTCAAATAGACGATACAGAACTAAAAATAATAGCAATTAAAATTCGAGCTGTATTCACAGATGTTAAAGCAGGCACATCATGTAGATCTCATACATTTTTTATACAACTTGAAGAGTTAAACGGAATAAATATGGAACACCATCATAAAGAGAAGAAAGCAAAAAAAAAAATGGTTTATAGCATTATTTACGAACTTCATTTTGACTTATTATAATTACTGAAAAACAAAAATCTTCCAGCTTGTCCAAGAAACATCTACAGACCTACAAATCGAGATAATATATTAATAAGTTAAGCCAAATAATTGAGTCATTAGTAGAACAATTATATACATTTAAAAAGACTGATGGTATTTACATATTCGACTATATGAACAGTCTCAACTGTAAAAATTGGGTTGAGTATAAAAACAAGAAAATAGCTTTTCAATGTTTTGCTTTGCTTGAATCAAAAAAAGAACAAATCGACATATCTATTCATAGAAATAATATTATTATTGAAGAATTATGCAACCTCTTTCCAAGTTCGAACGATGTCAATTCATACAATATATTCGAGCCATAAATTTTGCATATTTTCATTGCAGACATCGATTTTTATGGATTAAATGAGCTTTATGTTACAACTTAGGATTCAAAGAACATTATTCTGATGTTATTTCGTTTCAACAAGTGCTAAAAAAATTATTTCACGAACCAGTTATCAAGTTGAAAAATGTGGTAATATTAAACACTTTTGGGAGCTTCAACTTTCTAGAGAAGATATAGATTGGTATATTAATGTCAAGTTAATTATTGAGACACTTTTATCGGTGCCGATTGGAAATGCAGTATGTGAAACAGGATTTCTGCATTGTAATTTATTAAAGATCCAAAAGGTGCTCAATTAACAACACATACTTTAGAACAGTTAATGAGTGAGAATTAATGGGCCAACATCTTTAGCAGAATTTGATGCAACTAGATTTGCAAAAGAATGGATAAAATATCACTTAATTTGCACCCAATTTCGATGAGAATATTGTGATCGATAATGACAACTATTTTTTATATTAGTTTTTTTATAATTATTGTGATTCTATTGATATAAAATGGTTAAACTATTAATTAACTTATTCGAGATAATTATTGTTAAAAGATTTCATTAAGAAGTCTTCTGTTTGTTAATTGTAAAAATATTGTGTTAAAACTTAAAAAGAAATTATATATAATGTCAAAAAATTGGGAAAACTATATATAAAACTATATATAATCTATTTGGGAAAATTAGATATAATTAAAACTTTTATTTAAAATTATCGAAAAAGTAATAGCATATTCCAGATTTTTTCTCAATAAATAGTTTCAAGATATTCCAAAAATAATTAAATCATTAATAATAATTATCTTTTGATGTACTGTTTGTTAGTCGATATAAAAAAATATGTAAATAGAACCGACGTTTGAGTAAAGATGTTCAAGTTTAGAGCAAAGGTTAATACTTTTATAGAGCAGCGAATCTTGGAAGTAAAAAATAAATGTATGTTTTTATGCTTATTTTGTTGTTTTATTTTGCTTTGTGCATTAGATGCCAGTCTATAGCTAACCATGAGAGTCTCTATAGCACCAGTCATTGAACTACTGTTTTTCAGTTCATTAACGTATGTTCAATGACTGGTAGAAAAAGAGGTTCACGATTAAAAGCAACGTCCGTTAGTTATTGCATAGTGTGGCCGATTACGACAACAATTTTTATGCTTTAATGTTAAAGTGGTAGAATTTTCAAATTTTTTGGCAAAATGTAAAAAACTGTTGAGCATAACAGATGTATGAGTAAAGCCATTAAAATACAGTTCAAAGGCCATAGTATTAAACCCGTTAAGGTATTTACTCCTACCAACGAATCAGTATGTTACCCCTAGTAAGAGAGGGCCTGGAATCAGTGTCTGAGGGTTTGCATTTGCCAGCAATATTTAATTTTCCAGTAAGATTTTGTCACAGATTCGCTTAATTGACACAGTTCTAAAAATATCTTACATTTATTAACAATGTCATAATAAACATATTTAAACAAAAAACAACTAATTATTTTGAGTATAAAAATAATATATGATTCCAAAATGAACACAAACTCAATTTCGAAAGTATTAGCAAAATAGTGATGTGCGCGCAGTTAACAATTAAAAACACGAAAATAACGTTAAAATAAAGCGCGCAACAAATACTATCGAAACAAATCTAAACATACGATTGCGTTCACATAAAACTTTATTGAATAAAGCGAGTTTTTGCGTAGCATACGCGTAGTAATATTATGATGATTGGTGACGTCACAAACAGGTGATAAACAGTGAAGTGATCACACTTATAAAAATATGTATGCGTATATGCATGTATGTGTGCGTATTAGCAGCGGTGGTGGTGTGTGTGTGTAATGTGTGCAATGCTATTGCTCCACGAATTTGTGTCACAATATGGCCTATCATTGACACTCTGTTTTGTCCAAACACTGTAATGCGTTTGTAAACGTTAATCATTGTTATTACTACACATTAGTTTGTTTGTTTGGATTGGTTTGGTTTGCA
The DNA here is from genome assembly GCA_034700185.1 of Phthiracarus laevigatus. Taxonomy (NCBI): domain Eukaryota; kingdom Metazoa; phylum Arthropoda; class Arachnida; order Sarcoptiformes; family Phthiracaridae; genus Phthiracarus; species Phthiracarus laevigatus. The sequence continues at coordinate 51,374 of JAQIXJ010000067.1, read as the reverse complement.
CGCGCCATATAAACCCTATTATATTGTATCGTATTGTTGCAACAAAACGCGTTGCGCGTATTTTATACCAATATTTTGTTAATTAGTAATCTATTTTAATTGTGATTTAATCATTTGATTTGTTGGAGTAATTTGGTTGAACAAACGCGTGGTACAAAACAATAAATTGAAAATGTATTTCGAGTTCGAGTCATTGCCATCAGTGGTTCACACATCGATGTCAGCGCACACTCATCACCACTCGTTCACTAACAGTAATCAAAACAATAATCATAACAATAACAATAACTACAATAGTCAGCCATTATTACGCTCCAGACATCGACGTCTGTCTTCGTCATCGCAATCGTTGAACGAATTGTTTAGCGAAGAGAATATAATCGAAAACATTACGCCATCGCAGTGCGATCTATATTTGATTACGCGTAAGAAGTTGTCCGCAATCACCGCAAGTGACTTACGACGAGAAGTATTGTTGGCGTCCATTCACCGCAACATAACCAGTAGTAACGGTTCGCAGAAATGCGTTAATTATGGCGATTCGATGAACGCTGTCAACGACACCAAAGACAAGTTAACGCATTCCAATGACCACCAACTGTCTAGTTATCAGACAAATCAGTATAAAAGTAAAATTTTTATGCGCTTTTTTTTTGTTTTTTTTGAGGAAACATTTTTCTCTAATTTTTTTGTCTTAAATTTGTCGAATAGTTTTTGTTATTATTTGATTTAAATAATATATCGGTTGTGGACTAAATCTTGGATCACATCCGTATGCAAGCAGTTATTCTGAATCAGATTTCTAAACGTAATACAGTCGAAAAATGTTCGCAATTTGGGTGATTTATTTTTGTTTGTTGTTTTGATACTTTATTAATCCGTTTGCATACGAAATATATGCGCGAAAACCAGTTAGGAATTGCATTTAGTTACCGCATATGTGTAATGTTTTTGGTTTAAAAACCTCAATTTCTTACGCAATATTTATAGTATTTAACAATAAATAAATAACAATACCACTCATACGCGCACACAAATATTATTACGTTTTGTTCGTAATGGAGAGATTTTATTTTAAATTTTTTTAGGCGCAAATATTTAGTTAACTCTCTGCGTGTATCGTGAGATATTGATGAGTAAAATGATTTAGTTTTATAAAATCTTTTTGATTAATCGATTTTTATTATTAGATAAATAAATGTTGTCTGAGTGGCAACCATTGAGAGTAAATTTTAATTTCAATTACCGGTAAAAACCATTCATCGCGCGTTTTCATAAAAACTAAGATTTTAAGTTAATGATTCAAATTGCTGGGCACTTAATATTATTTATTTATTTTTTATGAAAATTTATTCTTTTTACGATAATACTTGAGATGAAATAAAAAAAGGAAACGGAATTATTTTTACTATTTTGAAATCTCTAAAGCTATTATTTAAATTTATTTTCCATTAAATAGATATTTTTAGCTCACATTCTCAGAGATGCAGCGAGTTTATGCTTTTTAGTCCAGCCGTCCGTCTGTCTGTGTCCGCACTAACTCTATTCTATAATCTACTATTGAACTTAACACGTATTTAATTTTGACATATGTTAGAAAACTAAACTAAATTAATAAATGTATTTTTTAAATAAACTTATTAGCTTAGATCAAACTATAAGAAAGTGATCTCCCTATGAATGTGTAGTTCTTGTTTTTGTAAAGTTCTGATAAAATAAAATCTACTCTTATTTTTAGTTTTTTAAGAGTAAATTTTGGTTTTAAGAGATATTAAGTGATTGCTTAGAACTTAGACTTTTGAGTGTTTGTTTAGATTCTGTTTTTAAACGATATATTGCGAAACGTTTTTCGGAACTAAAAATATTTTCGGAGAAAAAACTATATAACTCTTAATTTAAATATATTTTAAGCGGAATTTTCGATACGATACGCACCATATTCCAGTACGGAATTTCAAATGTGCAATAAATTTCGGGTTAAACTGGCGAAATATTAAGTTTCACTCTAATTATTATTGCGCCAATTAAGCGATGTTTTAAGTGATATGTCGCTAAGCAGTCGAGTCATTATGTTTCAGAGGAAAAGTGAATTTAACTTAATTGATACAACAACGAGCTTATTTTGTCGCAATTTTGTTCAATTTGTTTAGTTTTGACATATGGCGAAACATATTAGTTGGCATAAAAAACTGACATTAATAAGAAAGCGTTCCTTGCGTTTGTGTCTTCAAAATATACAGTATTTAGTCTATTTTTATATGATGTTTATTTGTAAATTGAATTTTTTCCAGTTTCTACGTTCCCTTTTTATTTGATTATTAGCAATAATTGATGTTTAAAAAAGATAGCTTTGGAGATAAGTTTAGCATAACATGTTAATTAACGAGTTTAAGTGCTTTTTAAGTTTAACTTTTAGTTTACTCTCAATTAGCCTATACATATATATACAGTATATTTCGAATTCGATTTCCTAGCTTTTAACTTATTATTGATTTTTGTTGTAAATCTTAAAGAATTAATTGAGTCTTTATTATTGTCAATATCGAATCGTTTTATCGTTTAGAGGCAAAGATAAAAAGAAATTCGAGTAATAATTATCGGATAGTTTGTATACACTAATTTATAAGTTTTTTAAATCTTTTATTTTTCTCGATATACTATTGAATTAATATTTTTAATTATCATTTTTCAACCACTGGCTGTTTAGTCTTATTTTGTTTGTTTCGTTCTCTGATCCGTTTTTTTCGTTCTTCCACTAATTGTTTTAAATCACCAAAAAGTCCATTAACCCATTGTTCGTGTTGTTCTTTCGTCCATTTACTATGTGAAGGAGTGTTTGGTTTTTGCTTTTGTCTATCAGTTTTGTCATCTTTTCGATTGTGGTTCGATTTCGACATTGAACTGCTGTATAATAATGAACGACTTGCTGCGAGCAATATTAAACGATTACTGAATTGATACGATATTAAGCGATTTGTCATTTATATACGTTTTATATATTTAACGGATATTTAAGATTTTCGGAATTTGTTTTTTTTTGTTTTTTAAATATTTTTGTTTTCTGTATTCTAACAATAAAAAACTCGTAACAATAATGTTCACAAAACTTCAATTCCTTATCAAAAAGATTCCAAAACAAAAGAATTTTTTATAAATTGTTACCATAGTTTAACTTATAAAACTTATTTATAAATCCATTGAATACTCAAAAAATATCGATTTTGTAAAATATTCAATAATACAATATGTTAGAAGTTTGCCATCGCATGATTAATTAATGTTTTGATTGTACTTATAGGCGGATTAAACTCATCGACCACATCGACATCAACCACGACAATAGCGAATACGATTGGAGCCACAAAACTGACATCGACTAACATGACTGTGACCACTCACTCGTCACTCAAAAAGCGTTCGTCCTCTTCATCGTCGTCCACATGTTCATCGCCATCATCGCCGCCTTCATCCAGCGATTACGAGGAAGAATGGAAGACAACTATTAAGCGACTTAAAGTAGTGCACGGTTTGGACTTTAACTTCGATGTGGCCATGGATTCCGAGTTCGAGGAACACTGCGATAGCGATCTCAACGACTTGACCAATAATTTTCATCGCCTTAAGACTCCATTCAAATGACTATAGATTTTTGCGAATTAGAAAACCATTGCATAATTTATTGATTAACAAATACATAAATGCCTTGTTCTCGATATTTCTTTTTTATACAATTAGCGCATATTAATATAGCATTATTAATATATATATACCATAAATATTATTCATATTTCAATATAATTGCTAAACATATACACGCATACGCTATATACCTATATATTTAAACAAAACAAAAAAGACTTGCAATTATGGGAACATAACTTACGATATAATAAGGTGTAATATACTTATTATACACACTTTTTTATCATTGCCTAATTAAATGCTGCATTACTTATATTAATGATATAAAATGCATTTTACTGTATAAATAAATCAGTTAAAACAAAAAAAAATATAACGTTATATATATATATACATATTTTATAATCACCACCACATAAAGTACTTGTTTTTTATTCTATTCAATTTGACGAAAAAAAATTACACACATTTTGTTACAACATTTATACTTGTAAATTCAAAATAATTGTTATACGCCAGTATTACTATTAATGTTTGAAAACGTGTTACAAAAATAGTACTTAAAATTTAAATTCAAATTTATAAACATATACATATTTTATATGAATATATACGTATCTATATATTATTATTGTAAAGTTGTTGAAAGACAAAAATGCTAATGTTTTTGCTAAATAATTATGAAAAAAAACCAAATGAGAATTAACAAAAATTCTATTTATAAATTATTTGCTCATATATGTGTTCAAAAAAGCTTGTTATAAGAAATAAAAAAATTTAGTTCAATTCAAAATGTATATTTCGAGCTCGTCTTTTTTTCTAATCAGAAAAAGGATATAACCTTCACGGGTATATCATTAGAAAACAACTTCTTAGCAGTTTTTTTCATTTTGATAATACAGTATAATTCAAACATCAAATTGGGTATGTGTAACACATTTGTCTTGATTTCAATGTCGCCTAAAATTATAATTCGATGGACAGATGGGCGCGTCGTCACGCAGTCTACACTCGAAACGAATTTTTTTTGCTCGTTTTTTTCTTAATTCTTTTGACAAATACTTCCAACGCTTAAACTTCATTGAGACTAGTTTTTATTCATAGATGTTATATCTCTTCGAATATATTTTTGCGCTTAAATCTTATTACTATTATTATAATCCAGAAAATTATAGTTATTTCGGCGAATCATAAACACTTGTTAGCGGTAAGCATTTAGTTTGCGCTATCGTTATGCGGAGTAAGGGCTATATGGGAATAAAAGTTTGACAAATAATTTATATGTATATGAGTTACGATTATGAGGTTATGAATATATATATAGACTATATTTTGATAATGTTTTGATATTAGAAAAGCATAGTAGATATATGAACGACAGTGTTATCGAGTCATTATTCAAATACCATTTATGTCATGTTAAAATAGATTCGCTTTTTTTCTATATTTGGAAACATAACTTATAATCAATTTTCATATCACAAATAAAAATAAGATAATAGTTATGACGGAGTCTAAAAAATGTGACAAAAAAATAATTAGCTTTTTTTTGCTAAAACAGAATGTCTTGAATCAGAATTTAGTACGATATAAATATCACGATTTCTTGCGAATTAATGACATAATCATTCGACTAAACCATGACAATTCAAAAAAGTCCCAGGTTTATGTCAATATTTTGCATCGTAAGTATATTGGTAGATGTTTTTTGCTTCAATCAATAAAATTAGTATATTTGAAGTAAAATTTATGCTTTTTTAATCTTAGCGATATTTTAAATTTGAGATTCAATAAAGTTATTTCAAGGAATAGTGCATAATCTTTATCAGTTCACAATTTTAGAATAACACGATTTTTTTATGTAAGTCTACTCGACTAAATGATAAAACCCACTTAAAGGGATATAATGCGAAATCGCAGGCAACGGTAAACACGATTCTTCACTTTCGGTGACAAGAATTTTTGGGGAAATTAAGATAAAAACTGTTGGACGGACACCTTTTTTGCGGATGGAAAGGATGGAGATAAGTGACGCAAACCAATGCAATCCAATCATACGAGCGTTCGCTTCGCATTTACTCCTTTACTCCGCACTGGAAACACACGCACACACACACACACAGCAGCAGCAGCTGTACATAGCTATATACTGGTTATCTTTAAACTGAAAGTGCGAAACGAAATAAGAGTGAAAAGATAGACCAGTGAGAGAGTTAGAGAGAGTTGAGTGAGAGAGTGCGACCGAATGCGAAGAATAAAAACTGCAATGAGACAACGCGTTTATATACACTTAACATGTTAAGGCGCGAGAGACCACTTGACTGTCAATTTCAAATATCAAAAAAAACTTGAACATCAAATCTAACACTTGAATATCGTAAAGCCTTTTTATTTTTAGGGCGAGAGAGAAAGCGATAGAAAAAAAACGTTTAAAGAGATTTTCGTGTGTTGCCACGATATGATGTTTATATACATTATAATATATGAATACTGTGTGTGTTGCGTGTGCGGGGAAAATAAAGATAAACTTATGTAAGTTAAGAGTTGACTCCGCTATTATGAACATATGATACAGATTTCTCTATAAATTTCTCTGATGTGTGTTACCGTACTGTATATATATATGTCGTGCGTTAATATATCGTCGAAAAATACTTAATCCTCGTTATCACGGAAAATGTTAATAATATTAGTCAAATAATAAATTGAAGTTATTGTGCACTGGAAGAACGAAAACAAAAAATATTGCAACTTTCGTGCTCGACATATGAAAGAAAGCGTTAGAGAAAAAAAACAATTAATAAGATAAAAGTTTAAATCAGTTTTTTTTCTTACGTTAGACGATTAGCGATTTACGTAAATCGTTTAATAACAAACAAAAATTCGCACCTTTTCATTGAACAACGCGAAATGTGTTAACGAGAGGTGAATCGGATTCTTGACCTCAATTCACTGCACCTCTCAATGTCTTAATCACCTCATCTACGCTGTGATAAAGTTTAATATTCATCCGAAGAGTTTTTATAATTATGTTAGTAATTGTGACCAGTATTAACAATTGTTTGCCAAGTTTTCCCATTTATTTTGTGCGTAAACGAAAACATTTCACGACAATTACTGCGCGAATAAAATATTTAGTGATATAATCGTAGAGAAAAAGGCAAAAAAATTTTATTTTCTAAGTGCGCGTAAATTTACTGTAATATATATTTCGTATAGTATTTTTTGGGTAACAGTTTTATTATCAACCAGAAAAAAAACCGAAATAAAAATGATCGGAAAATATCGCTTTAATTTATTACTTCTGTTAATACACTGGCCATTAACTGATCTATTATGCGGCACAGTATCCGCAGTCATTGTGAAAGACTTGAATCACAAGCGCATAAATAATACGTCGAGAAATAAAATTAAGATCGCAGTGCTGGCGCCCGCCGATCAATCGTATCCGTACGCGCTCTACAAAATATTGCCGGCCATTCTTTACGCTGTACGGACGCTGGAGAATGACTGTCGCACTGGGAAAAGAATTTTGTATGGCGGGTGGGAGAACGGGGTAGAAGTGACATATCGCGACACCCAGTGTTCCTCCACTTACGGGCCTTTGGCCGCGTTTGACTTTTTTACCACACATAATGCGGACGTATTTCTCGGTCCATTATGTCCTTACGTTTTGGCACCTGTGGCCAGGTATTCGTCTATATGGGAAATACCTATATTGACAGCTGGCGGACAAATCGATACGTTTAACGCGAAACAACCGTATTACAGATTGCTCACCAGAATGAATGGTTCGTACACCCAAATCGGGCTAATATTTGTGGAGGTAAGTCAAACGTATTCATATTTTATTTTATATTCATTTTGTACGTTAACGAAAATTTTAAATTAGGCGCTAATTAAATTGCAAACATACCGCCATATTTGTGGCAGAATGCTATTCGTTTAATTGTTTAGAATTATTTTGTTATTGAATTAAATCGTTGTAGATCGTCAGTGTTTGACACATACCATAGCAATCTAATTGACACAATCGATATATAGAGCGTATACAAAAATAGTTAAGAAAAACAGCGTTTCGAGTGTTTTGATTTGTTAAAAGAAAGTGATAAAATAACGAGAATATACTGTACCGAAAAACAGCAATAAGCACTGTGTTCTTTAATTTTGTCCAAACCGCGAATTGTATACGCTATAACAGTAGATTTAATCCAGACTTTAGTCAACTGTTAATGTTTCATAAGCTATAACAATAACAAATATTACAACATCCATCCCACTTATTTATCTTGGATTTATAAAATAAATTAATTTTTATCTTAAATATAGATTGGAAAGGCAGTGCTCATATTTGTTTATTGTACCCAACAGATTTTTTTTACGCAGCGTACGTTTTTTCGTACTAAGAAATATTATCAGCTAACCTTACTGTTTGGCGTTAGCTTTTCTTTATAGAAAATAATAAAAAGGTATTCACGCTGTGAGCTAAAGATAAGAGCAAAATGCTATTTTAATAAAATGTTTATTATTATCGAATACCACATATTCAATTTAACAGGGATTTTACGCGTATATAAATGTAAACATAAGCGGAGTATTTATTTTTCGCATTGCATAATATTCTTATAATGTTATCCAATATTATAATAGTATCGCATTTTTCTATTGAAAAAAATCTTTATTTCGGCTGTTATGACAGCGAACAGGATTTTAAAGCGAAAAAACTTGATACAATATCAATTGTCCTTCACTGTCTGCATCAATTGTCAATAATTCAACTCACATTTTTTGCAATAGAATTAATTAAATGACGAGTTGCGAAAACTTTTCTAGAACTTAATTTTTTTCTATGGCAAGAATTCTTAAATATGAATCTTAATCAAAAAAACGCATACCTATAACCTATTAACAAACAGAAGAACACTTTTCGTTCATTAAACTCTTTAAAAACTTTCCATGCTTGGGTGGAGTGAAATTGCCAGCTCCTATTATATCAATATTAATCATCTTTAAAATCTAAATTTGTGCCTCAAAAATATAACATCTATGCGCGCAACCTTCAACCAGAATTAGAATGAAAGGTATTTTTGAGAAAAAAATATTGCTAAATAATAACTTCAATGTTATAGTGTATTAGTAGTACTAGAATCGGTTTCTATACAATAACTGCTTATGTCGGCCTAATTTGAGGTATAATATCCATGTCAATTGATAATCCTTACGTGCCTCATATAATTTTTGTTTGAACAAAAAAAATAAAACTTAAAATAAACTCAATTTTCTGTTTATCAATTTATTGATAAAGTTATGCAGTTGTTATAAACATATAATAAGTTATTTAATATAATCTCATATAGACTTATTGGTTTTTTGTTATCTAGTGGTTAGATTTAAACTCAAATTAAACAAAACAAGTACGAACATCTATTATGAGTTCACTTTGATTAAGCGATTACTTATTGTATCTTTAGAATACTAAACAAATATCTGGCTATTGATTGGATTACGATAAATTTCTATTTAAATTTTTGTTGCCAAATAAAATTTTTCATTTAAGTTGTTATAAATAGTACAGGTATATTCAATGATAGTTTTAAAAATTAAATTCAATGTGCGTCCTCTGTAAAAACATCAAAATCAGTTTTGAGATGCGCACATGCAATATATATACTAAAGGCTTTGAGATGCTCATATATATAAATACTAACAGGCGAATTCCTGCAATATTTACCTGAATTTTTTTAAAAGTCTCTTAATATTTATATAAAATTCTGGGATTTTTAACTCAAGATTTTTACAAAAAAGTTTCTAATCATGAATGGAACAAACTCCTTATAATATCATAAGCCAAAAAATTTCAATTAGTATCTTGTGTCCACACAGACAAACACACACAGGCGGATTCTCAAATCCAATAGCTTTTTTAATAGAAGCAAAATAAGCTAAATAACTGCATCTCATGAATAATTAGAATAATCTAGAAAAATGCATATTAACTAACGTACTAATAAAGCAAGCCAATGCACAGTTACTGCGAACTAAAAAAGGTTCAGTTTTGATTCTTTAGAAACGCTTTAGAAATTTCACAAATTACATCCTTTTAATTTGAATTCCTTTCTTTAGAATAAAAAAATTAAATACTAAATGAAATAGTGTCATATTTCTAACGATTTTTTTTCGCAAAGATAAGTGAATTAAAATTATACTGAGTTCGATGTAACAAAAAACTAACGAATAAGAACAATGGATACTATTAGTTTGCAAATTTTTTTAATAAGCAGTTATAATAATACAGTACAATGAACAATAAAAATCGTTCAATAAGCTTACTTTTTTCGGTTGATTTAAAAACTTTTTGATATTCGATAAGTCTTTTTTTTTGTAGTAGAATAATGAATAAAAAAATTTTTAAAAAATATTATAAATATGATAATAAAATGTTACTTAAAATAAACTCCATTTTTTAATGATTTAATTAATAATGAAAGTATTTATTCATAGTGTTTTTAGCATAATCTTTAGCTATTAAATATAAACAAAATTCTTGCATTAAATAGTACTTAAGTATTAAATTTAATTGGTTATGCTGTAAACAAATTAAATGCTCAAAAAAAATTTGACGTAAGTTAGACGTAAATCAGTCGTACTCACTATGATAATTTTTACTGTTGTTTGAAAAGCGTCAAGAATGGTTTTCACTGTATATATATACTGTATGCTCCATAAAATTATATATTTTAAGTCATATGTAATTATTTTTGATTGTTCATAGGGAGTGTTATTTTTTTAAAATCGAAAAATTAAATTTCTTTCTTTCCCAAAAGGACGATTAAACAATAGTTTCATTGAAAAGGTGTTATTACAAAGGCATTGAAGAAACGATTGTATGAAAATACAATAATGTCTTCTAAAAACAAGTTAAGAGGCTCTGTTAGACTTAAAAAAGAGAAATTTAAGTTAATGAATTAAATGATTTTTCAATTTTGGATAAACTTATTTAAGATAACAGTCTTAGGTTTATAAGTATATAAATTAATAAAGAAACATACATATTTGTCTTCACTGTTTTGTCATTTAATATCATAATAATTGAAAAAATCAATTGTTTATGTCCAAATAAATTTTTTCAAAGCTAAGACTATTTTTTAGAGATAATTAAAAAAGTGAAAAAATTTAGTGAAGAAACTTAAAGTTTTGTGTTATAATTCATTTATGTAATGAAATTTTAAAATTTTTCAAACGATTTCTTACCCACTTTTCTCACAATTTTCAATGCCCTAGCTATTACAAATTTCAATTCAATTAGAAAATTCTTATAATACTGAACTTATAATAACTAGAGACCCGTGCCAATTAATACAATGTAATCCACCCTAGTATATATCCACCCCGAATACATCCCACATCCACCCATTCGCATATGCGCTTTTCTCTACACTTGCGTTATTATGTAAACAATAGCTTTACATTTAACATTAATTGTTTTACAGTATAATGCTTACTATGCTCATGTCTAGAGCTCTTATTTTAAGACAATTATATTATAAATTATGAAATTTATTATCAAAATTTAAGTTGAATGAAAAGTTTAGCATTTCAAATATTGGTTAATATAACAATTGGTTATTGTAATAATTTCAAGCAGTAAAATATTCTATGAACAAAAAAAATCAAAGAATTTTTTATTCCCAAGATTAATAATTCCTTGATAAAAAAAGTTAATTTTAAAATTTTCTAATTAATTTCCAAATGATTTTAAATGGAACAATGTTGTGTTTAAATTTAGTATTATTAAAACAATTCTAATGTAAGTAAAAGTATTATAGTTAGTTTTTATTTAATATTTTGTTTATTATTCTAGGCTAATATAATACAGCAAAAGTAATAAAAAGTAACAAATAATGTTTATTTTACCCAATTACAAAATGATTATACCCAAAAATTTAAAATTTTATAAAATACTTTAAATTTAAATTTACTTATTAAAAATTTGTGGTAGAATTTTCACAGAATTTTTTTTAAATCCTTAAAGAATTATTTGGAAAACGCGGATTATTCAGATTGGAAAATATTGATTAAATATTTTTTATGAATCACTTCTTAGATTGATAGTAAAACAAATTTTATTATAATCTAATCATTAATGGCATACCACTTACCATTCATTAATAAACTTTCCGATACGAAAAGCTATAAATTGACGACACATAAGTGCGCTGCAAAGAATTAATATCTAATATTATATTTAAGGTAATTTAGCGTATGTTATTCACAATATAAGCTTATGGATGTAGTGTAACAGTAATTTGTAACTTAAGTTGCGACGGAATCTCATACAGAATCAATACTGCAAGTAAGGTTACATTTCAAAATCCAATGAGATTCTTAAAACTTAGTCTTTGTTTAAATTTTTAGCACATCTTCCCTTCAAGAAGTCTAGATAATGTCATTGTCTGTCCGTCCATTAGGATACGTCTAAAACTATGATAGCATTAAATTTGCATGAAAAATAAATCTTGATTATACTGAAATAAACTTTTTAAATAAATACTTAGGTTATAGTTTTTTAAGCAAACTTATATGTTAGCCATCTAATGTGTGGTTCTTGATTAATTAAAAAATACTGTAACTAAACATCAAAGTTTCTCTAACTTATTATTATAAAATTTTAGTGATGCTAAATTCTAAAATTCATATACCGATAATAATAACACGTATTTCGCTGAAATATACTGTACACTTAGTTCACTGGGTCTCTTAATCTAGTAGTAAAATTATTTAAATGTAGTTGAAATATTTTACCTAAAATACGAGTAAAAACTTTAAAAAGTTTTTATTTAACTAAAAAACCGCAAAAATGTATAGGAATTGTTATTATTCTAGCAAAAAAAATTCTATATTTGTATTAATAATTATTACTAAAAAGAATTTAATTCAATTAAAAATATTATCCAACTTTCATTATTCAAATAAAAACTTAATATCGTTCCAAGAATTGCATATCATTCCACTTATAGCAGTAAGCGGTGATACTATAGTCGCAACTTTAGTTAGAAATAAAATGATCTCGAAATAAAACAAATGTTTACCGTGAAGTGATGACAAAAAAATGCGTTTAATATATTTTACTGATTTATGGCACAGCGTTTGAGTGCGATTTATGTAATGAAAGTAATGCTCAAAACCCAATGCAATACACGTGTCGATGATCGTGACGCTAAAATTCAAATTGCTATGTACGTAATATATTACAGGTTTTAATGCATTCACGAGTTTTGCCTATAGGTATACAATATTACAGTTACTGTGATTTATAATTTCTTAAATAATGTTATAACAAAAATGCAGTGATTAGGTTTTGTATTGGAAATTTTCTATAATAACTGGTATTCAGTTAATGTAAGTTTTTCATTAAATAAAAAACAAATTAATTTTTAATTTTCTTGCTATAAATGTGAAGTATCTGTAATATGATTAGAATTTGATGAGCAGTCTTTTAATCTATAAACTAAAATTCATTTATAAAAATTTCCAAAGAATTTCTAAAAAACTAAAATTTAAGATGTGTGTCAACGAAAATGCTGGAACTAAATGGTGATTGTGTTGATCACTCTAATGAACTTAACTCAATAAAAATGTTTAGAATTCAATGTTTGACCACATTTCCTTTCAAACGGGCACAACAATTAAATGTGAACTGAATCGAGCATTGAAAAGCTTTTTTTTGTATGTTCGACATTCCAAAAAACATCTCAAAATACAAAAACAGAAATTGGACAAAACTAAAAGAATGTTTAAAATAGAAGTTTTTTTCTGTCAATACAAGTATTGAAAAAGAAACTTTTTCAATTATAGCGGTAAATTTGTTTGAAAAGCTTGTAATTTTATTTTATTTGGAAACAAGTCATTTCATCGCGCAAAGTAAAAATGTAGAAAATTTGATAGACAGGCTGATAAGCAAAAAGATTAAATATGATAAATAGTACAGCGATGGAGCATGAATACATTATTGGTTGAAACGGCTATAAAGTATTTTATTGCAATTATAAGTAAAAAACAAAAAAAAATTCCAAAAGGACTTTAATAATTTTTTAAATTAATGTTAAATAAAATATGCTGTATTTAAATTGCAAGGAAATTTATCCAAAGAGTTTAGGCCACATGCGTTGTGAATTTGCCAGATGATAGATTTTACAATATGTTTTTTATTTGCTGCTCAATACAAGAAAACTCTTATAAAAAATTGACGCTTACAAGCTTAATATTTAGATTATTTCTGGATTTAATAAGATTTTGGTCTTGTTTATAAATGTTTATGAACATTTAATGTAACGCAAAGTTATTTACATAATTGCCCTTTCTATTAAAAAACAAAATTATCTAATTTTGGTAAATAAATTAAACTGCATAAATAAATATAGCTTAACATTAATATTACAAAATGGTTTTTTGTGTTAATTTTGCACGAACGATAATTTAGGGCAATTATGGATAATTATGCAACAATTAATTGATTTAAAAAATGTGTGTCAACTCTTATTATTATTTGTTATGCGTTGGCTAAATTAAAAAAGACTAGACTCAACGTTTGCCAAACTAATAATTATATTTCAAAGACTTGTTTGTTTCGAAACGTACACCTTAATTATATTCTGTTACTAACCGCTTATTACACATCCACAGCTTTCTGAAATACCCATTTAACTAAATAGTTATACGGGTTATTAATATAATTTAAAAACTAATTGTTAATTTAATATAAATAGTGGGATTGGAATTGTGAAATTTCGGTCAGAAAAATGTTAAATTTCGGTCGGTTATCGGTTAGAATTGTAATCAAATTTCTTTTAAACTCTTCGGTTGATGCAAAGTTATATAAATGAAATATATTTTATAATGTTATTTAAACGTTTTTCATGAGGAAAACTGAGTCTTTTTTTCCGTAAAAAATATTTGTAATTAGAAAAAGAGCGCTCAACTTCGTCAACAATTGATTTTGAATTTCCACTCATTTTAAAATTAATTATGTTTCACTTAATATCAGAATCATAATTGGAATAATATAATATTCAAACACAAACAGATGTGTACTATTTAAAACAACTAATTTAAAACTTGATTTATAAGAATCTGAGTAAAAACTTAATATTCGATTTTTAACCTGAAATTCTTATTTTTTCGGTTAAAATAATTATATTTTAAATTCATAACTCCTACTTACTAACTTATTAGTAAATTGCATAAAAACTTGTTTAGCAGAGGTTTAAACATTTAAAATTGTTCGGTTAAACCCGAATTTTCACAGCCTTAATATCACAGAATTGAAGATTGCTATTTTTTCCTGGCACAGCTCTTTTCTTAATTTGTATAAATAAGTTGAACGCAATGCATTTAGGAAGAAATTTGTATTTTAATTAAATTTCAAATCCGGCATAAAGTTTGTTCCTAACTTGATTAATTTCAATTTATGTTTTTTGGACTGTTAATTGAATTAATCGCACTTAAAACAAAGGCTGAAAGAAAATCAATATATACGACCACACTCTGTTGCTGGTACAGGCAATGATCGACTGAAAATATCAAAAAATAAATAAAACACAGTCGACAGAAAGTTTATTTAAAAAGTTTAAGTTTCTATTAGAACAAAACATGGAAAATCTAATCAGGTTTACGTTTACATGGGTTTATATTCCGTTTGATTAATTAGGAGTTGTTGAAAAATAGGCTTCTCTGAAGAATCTATAGAGTTATCCCTACTAACGCTTATGTAACCTAATATTGTTTTTTTGATAGCTATTACAACGTTTTCACTGGCAAATAGTGGCACTTCTCTATCATGACTACGAAGACAGATCTAAAGGTCATTCAAATTGTTATTTCACTCTGAGCGCAGTTTACACAGCATTGGGCCGTAAAGCAAATTTTCACACTTCGTTTGACGAGACGAAACAGGATAATGTCTATAGCGAGTTATTGACCAGAATATCGAGAAAGGCTAGAAGTAAGTGTGCAAAAAAACTAACCGAACCATCGTAACTGAATGCTAAATCATATTATGATTATATATTATAGTAATAGTGATGTGCGCCTCATCTGACGCCGTTCGGGAGATAATGCTATCCGCCTATGAATTAGGAATGGTTGACAACGGCGAGTACGTGTTCTTCAATGTTGAACTGTTTTCGAGGTAAAGCCCGTTATTAAAATATATATATGATCACTGAAAGCAATAAAATTAAATTTTTATTCAGTTATAAATATTAAATGACATTTTAAATGAATCGCTAATCAACTATAAGTGTAACCGCTAGCGATGATGTTTCGTAGAACACATCGTTTCTATGAAGCAATAAAAACTTTCATTATTCAAGAAAATTAAATAGGATTTTATTTTTGCTACGATTTGCATCATTTTGCATGTTTTTATTTCATTTTGAACCGTTTCTTCGCAATCTTTTTCTGGCGAACCAACTATTCTTTCATTCTCTCATTCTTAACGATTATTTTTATTTCTTATAGATTTTCTATCCTATGCTTTTTTAATGCTGCCGTTTTCGCTCTAAATTGCTCTGTCAAATAGCTTTCATCGCATTGATGCAAACCGTTTTTCCATTTAGTGTTGCTTTTCAACAGCTAATTTTTAACGAAATTTTCCGTTTACCGGTACTTTTATTTACCAGCACCGAAAAAAATAAAAGAATTATATCAATTTCCTCTATTTCTTCCATTTGGCCGATATAATTAAGCACAAAACTATATAAACAAGGAATAAATTGATGATTAGGCTTACACGCAGAATAAGTTGTCAACGAAAAAATGTGGATATATATCCGAAATTGATGCGTTAGTTACACACACATACACATACACGCAACGATAATGGTTGCAACGATAATATCATATTGCACTGTTGCGCGTTTAACGGCGATGTGTAATCAATTAGATTTTGATTTGTAGCCAAAATAGATCACGTCTTCCATGGTTTCGAGCCGATCAAACGGAGACAAACAATATGAAAGCCCGGATAGCTTATCAGGCGTTATTCAAAGTGACTGATCGTGTTCCACAATCTCAGGAGTATTTGAAGTTTTCGTCGTCGGTTAAAGCGATCGCTATGAACGAGTTCAAAGTTTATGACGACAACCAAGATGTAAGTAAAGCGAAACCGAATATTTAAGTTAAACCAATTAGTTTTTTGCTTTTTTTCGTAAGTCTAGTCGCTAATTCTATATTTATGTTGAAATTACTCTTAAGCGTATAATTCATCAATAATTCCATTAGCGGAGAGGTTTTTTTCGCGACGAAATTTAATAAAAAAAACCTTATATTATATATCATATCATTCTATAATTAATTGAATAAATATCGCGAAAATTGAATGACTAAATCAATAAATCGTCTGACAGAGAATTTATCCAAACAATAATGCTTTGCAACGTTAATGCTTATATGGCATAACAAAAATTTAACATTTTATTTTTAAACCTTTTATTGACCTTCCCATTGATTATTCATTTAAAAACAAAATTGCAAACACATCGCGTTTTCGAGAGAGAGAGAGAGAGAGAGAGAGAGAGAGAGAGAGAGAGAGAGAGAGAGAGAGAGAGATTTTAGTATTAGTGTACAAACGTTTAAAATGGTTTTCCGATGGATTCCCGCGAGAGCTAATTGTTAGCTCCGATTATCATTCCTTTTATAAAATTTAGTGCATAAAAATATTGACAATGAACTGCAATGACAAACATTAGCAAAACTTTTCAAAAATACCGAGAGAAAGATAGATAGAGAGCGAGAAAAACTTTTATTGTCAATATTTGCCTCTTTCTTAAAGTGATTTCAAAAGTGACACAAAATTCTTCGTCTATAAAGACGATGGCGTTGTCGGAAGATAGATATATGCATTATATAATATATATTGTATTGTGTATTATATAAAAAACAAGCCATTATTTGATACGTATTTCGCTATAGAATCGCTATTTTTCTTCTGTTTCAAAGGTAAACACATTTGTGACAGCTTTTCACGAGGCAGTGTTTCTTTACGCTTTGGCTCTTAATGAGACCATATCTGATGGATTCCTATCATCGAACGGCACTATTATTACCAGAAAAATGTGGAACAGAACGTTCAATGGTACGGTTATAATAGATCTTATAGTTATTATTATTTTTGTTATGTTTCACTTCTCTAAACATCGATATCAATAAAAGAGTTTTTTTGAATTGAAAGGATCGCTAGAAAATAAAGCGAAAAAATTTATATAGAAATGCTAAGTAAACGCACTATTTGTGGCGATTGATCGCCGAATTAACAAAATTACTTATTTAATTGCGTTTCTATTTATAAAAAAGGCTTGAATCAAAATAAGTGCGAATACTTAAACTCATTGTGCGTTAAAAAATAACTTAAGATTAATGAAGTTTAGCAAAAAGACATCGTTGGGATTAGATTTTAGAAAACAAAAGGAAGACACATACTCATTGAACTACGCTTAGAATAAGAAGTTTAATAGCAAAACTACTTCTCTTATCCTCTTATGTTATAATGTTTACCCTAAAATCCCGATAAAGGGTTCTATTTCCTAATTCTATTTGAATTCCTTACTATTACTCGTATTCCTGTATCGGTATGCGTATCATTTTTTAATGACGTTATCATAATTTATTTATATGAAAGAAATTAACGCTAATCAACCTTTTTGTTTTGGTTGTTACCATAAGTCGTAAGTTATTAAATTAGGCTGTCTTATTCTTCAGAGTGTCTTTTATCGAGATTTGTTTGTGCACAGCATTTATTTAAATGAGTGCAATATATACATAAATATATTTGTGAATTATTTTTCAGCATTTTCACTCTTAATTTACATAAATGTTTGCTATAGATGTTGAGGTTTTGTTCACTTCAGACCCGGCAAACTAAAGTTTCAATTCAAACTGAATCGAAAATACATACCGACCGATTAAACTGTACTCGACAACCCCTAAAATTAATAATAAAGATTAATCAAAAATTTTAATCTAATTTATTAATTTTAAGAAATTAATTTTTAATTAATTTATTATTTAAAGAATTTATTCACTTGTTGTATATTTTTATGCTCATAATTTTTTATTTCATATCTGATTCAAATCATAAACTATTTACAATAAAATTACCCATTTTTGACATTCGGGTCAAAATTGATTTTTTCGAACAATAATTTTTAGTTAACCAAACATGACAGATAACAGATTGCTAGTCGATTAAATGTGAAGTACAATGTTTAAATGTTTTACGATAAATGTTACCCGTTAACATCTTCACTCTTTTTACTATACATCAACAAAAATGAGATTTCAATTTTTACAGCCTCGAAATGTTCAATTTTTGTGAATAGATAAACGCTTTGAGCCAAAAACGTTGCTTTATTTTTCTTTAATAACTAAACAACTTTTCACACTTTATACACGGTATACACTATTATACTGTAATATTTATAACTATATTTCCCATACATTCAATGCTATAGTATACTTTGTAAATAAACGATTTTAAAAAGTTTATTTTAAAGCTTCTGCTTTTGTTAATAATACTTAACTTTTAATTAAACATCCGCAGTGAGAAAAATAATAGATTAAGCTTAAACGCTAAAGTTTATTCTACTATTTTTAGCAAACATCGAATAATATTTCCTCAAATATACAAAATTTAATTGAAAAACAAAAGATAGAATAATATATCCAAATCAAATCTTATTATATAAGATCACATTTTTGATTGAAACTCAAATATCTCGTTAAACGCGAATATCATATTAAGATTTTTTTTGCGCACTTTCTCGGAGAGAAGGCGAGCTTATGCTTTTGACACTGTGCGTCCGTCCGTCTGTGTGTCCGCACTAACTCGACCACTTAATCTAGCACGTATTTTATATTAGTTAATTTTGACATTTTAGAAAACTTTAGACTAAACATTAATTGAAATAATTTTTAAATAAACGTTAGCTAAGAACAAAGTGTTTAAGAAATTGGCTCTGTATCAATGTGTGGTTCTTGTTTTATATAAATAATAGGAATAACCGGTAATGTGAGCATTGATGATAACGGAGACCGCAATGTAGATTATTCGCTGCTGAATATGGATCCAAACACAGGCGATTATGTGGTTGTGTCCAACTATTACGGCGTCAGCCAAGAATTCATCGACGTTTCCGGAAAGAAAATTTATTGGTCTGGCGGTCTTCAACAGCCACCCCCTGACACCCCTGACTGTGGGTTTGAGGGCGAAAAATGTCTAGAAGATATCGGTTCGCAATACGCTATTGTTAGCGGAATATTATCGGGTCTACTTCTGGTATTATTTATTGTTTTCATCATTGTGTACCGACACTACAAACTAGAGGCAGAATTGGCGTCAATGACATGGAAGATACGATACGACGACATTATCACCTCATCGGGCATTTATAATAGGGCTGGATATGGTTCCAGACTCAGTTTAGCACGAGTTAGTTGTTATTACTATTAATTCTTTATTATTAATATTAATTGAAATCAGTTGAAAACCTTTTTTTAGTAAATTAAGAGTAAAGAAATTGTTATTGCGTTTTTTAATGACAAAAAAGTCATTGTCTTACTGATAGTCTAACTAAAAATAATTGATTAAAACGAATATACTTCATTCTATATTTGTGGAGGAAATCTAACTTTACTCGTGTTAAAACAGATGAAAATACTTTCTGAAATTATTACTTTTGATGGCAAAAACATAATTTTTCATCAGTAGACATGACATACAAAAAAATTTAATTCTTAAGAGTATAATTACGCTTTATTATATGTTGATGAATAACGCAGCGTTGGTATAAAACAAAGCGTTTTATTAAATTACAGTAATTTCAAGTTTTAGTCATTTAGTGAGTTACTTGTATAGATGCGTATCAACAGAAAATATGAGCTTAAGAACTTTTATAATAAAGATGGGAAAAGTTGGGAAAGTGATAAGCAGGATCCGGATAAATGCATGTTTTATAAATGAATAAGAATGCATAACACTTAAGTTTTTCGCTTCGTATGCATATTTATTAAGTTTTCTCGTGATTTTTATCCGGATGATGGTGATAAATTTTCATCAACATATTTCTCTTGATGTTGTCTAGGAGAGTCAGTGACTAAATGATGGTAAATAAATGTTAAACTCTTGATTAAAGAAATTTAGCTATGCCTTGTTAATATAATACTTAGGGAGTGCTTGGATGTCGCTACTCTGTTGACTAATAGGAATTGTGAAAAACTAAAAAAACGGATACATAATGAAATTTATAATGACCAATAATCATCCAGAATTCACTCTCCATTTAATGATAAAATTAAATTTATTTCAAAAATAATAAAACCATTTATATTTAAACTTTAAACTGAAAATATTGGCCAAAACATTTAAAAACCCAAAGAAAAGTTTAAATATTCCCAATAATTTTCAGTTCAGCTAACATTTCCTACAAACTTGAGCTTAAGAACTTGTGAGCCCATCTACAGAATAGCTATATACGAGCAGTAGTAATTACGTTTTTTCTAGCGTTGACTTAGTCGTTTGTTATTAAACTTACTTCATTAGCATAACTTTATTTACTTCTCACATATTTACCGGTATATGAGCAAAAATATTTTATCAAATAATTTAAATGTAGAATTGTGTGCATAAAGATTAAAAGCGTGAATAATATTCATACACTAGAATTGAAGCGAAGGAATTTTTATTATATTTATCCTTAAATTGAAATAAAGTTTATAAATATTTGATTGATTATAAATTTAGGCGTGACTTCATTTAAAAGATGAAATTGACGATTGAAAAATTTAAGATAAGAAAAATTCTATTTCAGCCCATAATAGTATACTTTCGAGAAATACTTGAAATAGTTCGTCTAATATGTCTTTAGATAAATAACTTTAATGATACTTCCCATCATATTTTATTAATAGAATATAACTTTTTTAAGTTAATAATGATAAAATACTTTTTATGCCAAATTGTATATACTTTACCCTTATTTTAGTGTCAGTAATTTTTTTCAATCATCTATTTTAAAAAAGTTCTCACCAAAAAAGGAAAACGCAATTTTAACACTCTATTGATTATTTCAGAAATATCTTTCTCAGGGATAAAAAATTCTTAAAAGTATCGAAGTTCAAGAACTCGTGCATATATTAAACGCATTTTAATGTGTTAGTATAAATGTAGAGCAGAGCAAATTTTACTGAAACCAAGTGATAATAAATTATATTTAAGGAAATTATTAAAAATCTATTCCGCTCTACTTTTATCTTGGTGTGTCAGAAGAGTTGTATTCTTCATTATTTTTTGCTTCTTCACATACTGTATTGCACATCTTTTCTGTCTTACATTACTGTATTATTGTATTTGTGTGTTAATAATACTAAGTAGTTATATAGGGCATAAATAACAAACAATATTGGGGTAAATCAGCGTTAAGTAGATTTTCGGTAATAAATCGCACGCTTCTTATATTTGTATTTTCGGTATTAACTTATTATTTATAGACCCATATAAGCTTATATAATAATAATAATAGGTTTTTGTATAACCTTTTAAGTAAGTTTTATTAACTCAATCAGCTGTGAACGCTAATCCTTAATACTAATCCTTTGAGTTATGAAGGTTTTTCTCTTTTTTTAATCCAAACCTTGTCCTTCAAATATATTCTCATTAATAGACATCGATATCATCGGATACTTTACCACTGGTGGAGAACAATAAATCGTGTCAAGTATTCGCTCGCACTGGTCTTTATAAGGGCACTGTGGTCGCTATCAAACCTATCGATAAGATGCGAGTAGACATCACAAGATCTCTTCTCATTGAACTCAAACACGTAAGCATTGCTTGAAATTTATTGAAAACTACTGTATAATCATGTGTAGTATATGATAGAGGGAAAAATGTTCAAAATATAACCCTAAGTGAACTTTAAGTTTTCATAACTTTTGCGTAAGATTTCGTATCACAGGTGTGAATATTAGTGAGACGAATAGAAATCATAAAATATCGAGTTATATTTTTAGCAAAAGAAAGCATAATTTTATTTTCTCTTATTATTGAATTCATTTTTGAAAATGAGATTAAAAAAAAATTTTTTTTGGAATTTTTTTCGTTTTTAATATTTAACTTTTTTATTATAACTTCTATACTACCACTATACACGTATAATATATTTAAGGCTAGCATATTTCTTATATAGGGAGCTTTCGCTTTTAATATCAAGAATTCAATTCATAAGTTGGCATTTTTTCTCAGTACAATATATCTCTCTCCCTCTCTCTCTCTCCCTCTCCCTCTCTCTCTCCCTCTCCCTCTCTCTCTCCCTCTCCCTCTCTCTCTCTCCCTCTCCGTATGAGAGTTTATTTAAGTATGAAAGCGCTGTCAATATATCTCTTTCGTATTAATGTAGATAAAAGCATATCACTATTTTATTCCTTTTTTGTTATAAAAAAAAATTTGCGCTAAAGAAAAGTTGGATTTAAGGGTTTCACGTTCACAACAGTATCGTTTTTTTCCTATCACTTTCTTCACATGTTTATGCATATTCGCACTTAAATAAAATGAGAAAAAAAACAAAAATCTAGATGAAAG
This sequence comes from Phthiracarus laevigatus, assembly GCA_034700185.1. Classification (NCBI taxonomy): domain Eukaryota; kingdom Metazoa; phylum Arthropoda; class Arachnida; order Sarcoptiformes; family Phthiracaridae; genus Phthiracarus; species Phthiracarus laevigatus. The sequence continues at coordinate 28,099 of JAQIXJ010000067.1, read as the reverse complement.
ATCTGCAGCACAACCATATCGTTAGATTCATTGGCGCGTGTCTGGAACCGCCGAACTGTTGCCTAATCACCGAATATTGTCCCAAAGGGTCGTTACAGGACATATTAGAGAACGACGAGATCAAGTTGGACTGGATGTTCAGATACTCGCTAATGCATGACATTATTAAGGGCATGTCATTCATTCACGGCAGCGAAATGCACTCACACGGCAATCTCAAATCAAGCAATTGTGTGGTCGATAGTAGATTTGTTCTCAAAATTACTGACTTCGGCCTTCAAACCCTAAGAAATTGTGATAACGATAACGAATCGTACGCTTTCTGGCGAAGTAATGCCTTTTTTTGATAAGTTTTTAAGCAATACAAAATTACCTGTAATTGACAATTGACTTGTTTTTTTTTGAAAAAAACAAAGAAAAACTATGGACAGCACCAGAATTATTAAGAAGCAATGATCTATTCTTGAAAGGCTCACAAAAAGGTATTTGACATAATTGCGTATCAATTATAGCATAGCTTAATGTATGGGTATATAAGCTTATATATACGGTATATAACGTTACTTTCGAAACACACTAACAAAATACGAGATTAGATTTTGTTAATAAACTTAGCATTAATCATTTTAATGAATGTCATGTGTGGCTAAAACATAATTAACCAAACTTTAAGCACAAAGTTAGCATGTATAACACACTCACTCATAAACAGCTAATATTATAAAATATTACTTTATAAAATTTTACAGCTAAACATAACGGCACTATAATTATAGATATAATCTATTAAAGCGAAAAAATTCATCGACGAAAACAATTTTCTTATTACAGTAAACACACGTACACCAAATCTATATTAAAAATGCTGTATAAACTAAACCATTTTTTCATGACGTTAGACGCCTAAAACTGACGCGAGCGAAAAATTTCGATTAGTTATTAAGTTGTTAGCTTATAACTGAATAAACACAGAATAAATACTTTCATAAACGAAAATTGAATTATCTTTTCGAACACAAACGCATGATTCTTAATACATTAATGATCGGTTTCTCATCATTTCACAGCCTCTTTCCTATGTTACTATAAACTTAATAATGTATAATTTAAATGTTTAAATTGGTTGCTTATTTCGCAACTTTAAAGCTAAAAGTAACTGAAGTGAAACACACAGAAAGAGTGGTACAGACAGACAGCACTTAAAAATGTAGAGATTGTGTAAACCATATAATAATGCGTTTGTGCGCTCTATCTCTGTTGACTGCTACCACTTTTTAATTCTGGTTACGTGCGGGTAATTTTTCATCATAATATTTTAGTGCGTCAACTTCGCTGGAATTACTGATGAAAACGTAATTAGAAAGCAATTTTTCACGCGCGCGCCCAACAAATTATTTTAATTTATTTGGGTAATGCAAGCGTATAAACAAAATTAAAATGTTTGAACACAAACCGCAATACAGTCAGACGGTTATACTTGAAAATAAAGATACAAACACTCGACACAAAGAGCCTCTCTCACTGTGTTTTGAATTTGGTTGTAAATATAGTTAAGGCGAAAACTAATACTTTTACAGTGCAGACACTGAAAACTTAATACTGAACATACAGTTACATAACAAACAACAGTTACACAAACACACAGCGATTATTTCATTCGGGATTCATTTAATCGCAAATACATTATATTAGAGACGACAGCAAAGCTAGAAAGGCTATCAATTACTTTTTTTCTTCGCACACACATACACACACATCAGATCAGATCATTAATTCTTGTTTTTATATTTTGTTCTCCGGTTTCTCGTGGTGTTAACACAATCAAACTATTAGGCGATGTTTACAGCTTCGCGATTATCGCGCACGAAATTGTGTTACGATGCGGACCATTTTATTGCGGTCCGCACATTGATCTCACGCCGAAAGGTGAGCCACATTTGTTACAACCCGTAATGCCATGTTTTGCTTGTAACCAATAATTGTTTTCGGGCCATAAATCAGAAATAATTGGGAAAGTTTGCGACGAATGCATGCGACCACTGCTGGAAGACTCGATGGCGCAGGAAGAGATACTAACGATGATCAGAAAGTGTTGGAGCGAGGATTGCAACGAAAGACCGGAGTTCGTTACGTTACAGTCTATCATGAGAAAAGTTAATAAGTAAATAAACCGCTTTTTTTGTTTAGTTTTTGTTAATAAAATCAATAAACCGTGGAATAAATGAATACAATTTCGTTTCATAATTGATTTTTCTTTTTGCTTTTTAATTCGAATATCTGTAGAGTAAACGAAAGCAGCACTAATATTCTCGATAATTTGCTATCACGTATGGAACAATACGCTAATAATCTCGAATCTCTTGTGCAAGAAAGGACATCTGATTACTTGGAGGAAAAAAGAAAAGCGGAGGACTTGCTGTATCAGCTGTTGCCAAAGTAAACGGAAAGCGCGTTATGAATATTTAATTTTTGCCGACTTTTTTTGTTGTTGTTGTTAAGCAACATCTCTAAAAACGCTAAAAATAAGATTTTTCTTTGCTAATGATTCGTTAAGCTAATTAAATGAATCCAGTCTTACGGCATAGAGAAAACTTTTATTCAACTCTATATAGATATATATACAAAGCTTTCGCTATATAAGTTATACAGAACTTCTTATACTATTCAACACTCATTTTGCCCAAACATACGCACACAATAACCGAGTTTGTTGTGCTCTAATTAGCCTTACAATATATACCATATAAAATATATATATATGGTTTTTCTTATTTTTTCAGATCAGTCGCCAGTCAATTAATTAGAGGTGAATCGGTTAGAGCCGAGTCTTACGATAGCGTCACAATCTATTTTAGCGATATCGTGGGATTCACAACATTATCGGCTCAAAGCACTCCAATGCAGGTATATATCAAATTAATTAAAACTTGTTCGCTGCGGACATAAAACTTTCGTTTAACCAGTTAAACGTTAATAAACAGTGTGCATATGGAAATTCGAAATAATTAATATTGTGATTTGTCGTAATAATAGAGTTAGTGACGAGTTGTTAGCCCCAGTTTATAGCGTTTTCACTCAATTGAGTTGTGCCTGAAATATCGTAAACTACGGGCGAACGCTAATTTGCATAAAGTCACTTAATTTACTATTGGCTATTAATGCATAAAATCTATGCGTTTGGTTATAGCGTAGCGTTTTGTTTTCGCATATAAAACTCGAACGAAGTGCGCTTTTAATAAATTTTAATTTGATTTCCCACTTTCCCAAACTTATTAGTCGTTTTAAAAGTTCTGTACGATAGACGCGATTCGGTGCGTAACAATAAAAACTTTTCCATTTTAGAGTTGTGTACGTATGTGTGCTAAAACTAGAGAGAAATATAATTAGTTGATAGACTAACATAATTAGATTCCAACTAATATGTATGATTTATGCGTTGATATTGGCAGACAGATGGCTGCAATAAAGAAAATGATTTCCATATAGGTTATGAAGAAAAAAAATTAAAATCCGCTTATTGGAGATTAGTGTTAGAATGAACAAAAGTATAGATATGTTTAGCGCACATACATATGCGGCATTACTACTTTGACTAAATTTGCCGAAAATAATATCAACGATATTTTTAAATTATAATGGCTTTTGGAAGTAGTTGTTGAGCTCTAGAGTAATGACACGCTTTGTCTCGCAAAAAACTTAAATTTTTTTATTTGTTTAAAATTTTTAAAAAGTTTGCGCTATAAATCTTAGAAATTGATTGAAAAGTTCAAAATAAAAATAACAGAATTAACAAAAATGACTATTAAATCAAAAATCTTTATAATCGCCAACGCATATTGAATTATTTGGTTTTGTAAATCATTTCAATGATTATTCGAAAATAATACGCCAATTTATAGTCAATATTTTAGGATCAGTTTACAATCGATTTCTTTATATCCAATAGTGCCATACTTTTTTTTATTAAATTATTTATTTAAATAAAATATAACTGAATTGTAAAGTAAAAACACTCAATACATAAGAAAAATTCCGAAATAAATTTAATAAAAAAATGTGGTTAAAGTCACGAATCGAAATCAAAAGACGTGGTCCACTAAAGTAATAAAATGCGACGAGTAATGCGCGCAACACTATTCCGATTCAAACTTTTAATGCTCAATCAAATCGGTATAATAAAAGCGTTTTATATAACACTGGATGATAATAGAGAAAAAAAGTTTCTTTACGATCGCCGAGCGCTGCTGCGAGAAAAAAACTTGTGACAAATTTCGTACATTATGTCGCATCAAATATTCATTACAATAAAACTTCGCGATATTATGAATAAAATATGTGAATAGCCAGTGTATGGCATTTCAGCGGCATTTAGAATGAAAATCCGCGTCAGAATGAACGAAATTGGTATCAAAGTCGTCTTTCCTCAAATATTTCTTTATTCATTTCGAAAATTTAAAATTTCGAATCAACTTTTTTTAAAAAAGAAATTCAACCAAAAAGAAATCGTTACGTTTCTGAAAGTGTTTCCGATCCCAAAAAAATCCAATTGATAAAAACCAGACTCTGCACACTGAATATTTTAATATTTTGTACATTAGTGTTTGGCATCGATTTTTTTCTGGTAAAAAAATTCAATGAGTTTTGAAAAACTACATAAAAAAATCTGAACTGACCCGGTGTGGCAAATATACATATGTATGGGCGGATAACGATACACTAAATAAATCTCTTTTTCCTAACACGACTCAATAAACCTTGATATTATTGATTCATTGATAAATTCTTTTATGAAAATAAGGTAATTTTAGCTTAAATGAACTCAAATAGAACTTTAAGTCTCGAAAACGCAAAAAAAACTTTTTTATTAGGATATCGAAACAAAATCTAACAAAAATGCAAAAATTTATGGGACCAACACTCACAACATATTTCACATGTCTTAACCTATTGGGTCTAATTCTCGAAACTCAATTATTATAAATAAAATAAAAATGCTCCATACATACCGTAAATGTAAAGATAACAAATAGTTAATAGTTTGTACTAAAATCATTAAATACATTGTACAGGTCGTCGATGTACTAAACGATTTATACACGTGCTTTGATTCGACAATCGAAAACTTCGACGTCTACAAAGTGGAGACAATAGGGGACGCTTATATGGTTGTGTCTGGACTACCGGTTCGTAATGGGATACGACACGCGCGAGAGATTTCCCGGATGGCACTCGCCTTACTCAACGCGGTTATGTCGTTCAAAATCAGACATCGACCCAACGAGCAGCTGATGCTGCGGATTGGCATTCACTCGGGATCGTGCGCTGCGGGCGTTGTTGGCCTGAAAATGCCGCGATACTGTCTGTTCGGCGATACGGTTAATACGGCGTCGAGAATGGAATCCACTGGACTTCGTAAGTGACACGAATGGCACCGTTGAGACTAATAAATATTACTTTTGCTTTTGACACAATCATTTGTCATCATTGATACGTGACATTCTATAAAAGCAAAACGACGTTAATAAGTCTTCTTTTGTTTGTTCGGTTATCAATCTTATTCGAAAACTTTTACCATTAATCTCTTTTCCGGTTATATTCAAGTTATTAAAATTTAAATCTTGGGATAGAGAACAGAAGCTTTTCGCAAAAAAATAGCAACAAAATACCAGCAAAATTGATTTTTATAGATCAATAACAGATTTAATTTTGAGTTTAGTGATCAGATTTGAAATTCGATGCACGAAAAGTAAGAGATAAAGAGATATAAGGTTTCAAAACAAAAACCAATACAAACTGCGTTTTACTATCTCTATATCAACAAAAAAAAACTTTACAAATTTTAAAATTTATTGTTTAATTCTGATTAATAATTATACAAACCGTGTCTAAAATACACAACACTATCACAATATTTACAACTTAATTTCTTAACAATTTTCAAAATTTAATGATACAAATCGTTTTTGAGCGTCACTGTATATAAATTGAATATTATATAAAAGGGCACTTAAACATTTATTTGTAAATTTGTCTAAAAAATTGTGTTTGACAAGATAACATTATTATATAACTTGATAGCAAAACTATCGAAAGACGAGATATTTTTAGCTTAAAAAATTTATATGTTTAGGCAAATCGAAAAAATTGGGATTTTAATTGATAATCTAAAAAACTAGGCTATTCTGGAGACAGAGTAAATAAATTCACGCATAATATTGCCAACAATGCAATAAGTGTTGCGAGAAGATATCCAATTAAATCTGTTTATTCTTAAGAGACAAGTAATCTCTGTAACCTTTAAAAGCTCTTAAAAAATCGGAAATTTTATTTACTCTGCACATGTTTTAATACGATTTTTCTTTATTTTTTCAATGCTGAACAGCACTCAAAATTCATGTCAGCCAAAGAACTAAAGAAATTCTCGATTTGTTAAAAGAGTTCAATATGGAATCGAGAGGAGAAATTGACATAAAGGTATAAAAAAAGATTTATTTCAATTTTTGTATGCTTTTTATACAAAAACTGATTCAATATTCTATTTATAAAAAAAAGTATTAGTAAAATATATGATAAGCTAATATATTTCTGTAAATTCTAGGGTAAAGGAAAAATGACCACTTATTGGCTGATCGGTCAGACAAGTGTGGACGACTTGCTATTTCTTAAATAACAAATAATAATACAAAATACTAATAAAAACGAGCACAAAAAAATTTCGACTAAAATACAAATTACAAAAAAACATGAATTTCATTTGAAAACACAAGCAACAACTGAAAAATAAATAAATTTATATATATTTAAATAAATAGCAATCTCTCTGTTGTCGTTATTGTTTTCTCTAACTAAATACATGGACGCAAACAAACAGAAACGGGGGAAAAAAATTAAAATTGGAACCATTAAAAAACACATATATCCGACTTAAATATTGCCAGCTTTCTTATTCATAAACGCCTGCCATAGTGACCACGCAAACGTGATGCAGTAGATAATTGCGGCGATGAAGCACGTGTACGACGCGTTCGAGTACTTCTCTTCCGCCAAATCCATAAACGCCGTGATATTTTCGGCCTCCGCGTCCTTTAGTATGTCTTCGGCGAACGTAAGCGACTTAATTCGTAACAGACCGCCCATTATCGCCAACATTATTATGCCCCAAATCGACAATAGTGTACAACATATCGACAGTTTCGGTCCACAGCATAATAAAGATACCATCGTTTTTTTTGTTGGTTCGTTTCGAGTTTCGACTACTAATAATAATTTGGTGGTTTAATTCGTATAAATACGCGTTTAATGGGTATAACTGTCGAGTGTTATATGATTTGATCAGTTGTGACGTACTTTTGATTGAAATGGTAGATAAGGCACCACTGATTAAAGGCACACAATTATATTATTATATTATTGTTTAACGTTTAACTATCAATTATAAACGCTTTTATTATTAAAGTTACAAATATTTTGCGTTATTTGTATTGTAAAGGCGTTTCGTAGTGGTAGTGGTTGTAGTAGTGGTGCGCACTCTCGTAACCAATTACTGTAATATCACTATAAAAACTTTTTTTCGTAGTGGCGTTTAATTTAATTAAACATTCATGAATAATTATTTATGATCCAATAATTAGCATTGTGTGTGTGATAAGTTTAATAGATGCGAATTTAGATTGAATATCATTAATTTTTATTAGAAAATTTCTATGGGAAAAGTAATATAAACACATTTGTTTTGATTTTTTTTCTTCAGATCTTTGAATTAGTTAGTCTTTTTAAGCAAATTAACTATTTATATACATAAATCAAATGAATTTTATAATTTATTCGAAAAGCAACTAAATTCTAAGAGAAATATAACTATAAATAGATGATACAAAAATTTTTTTAAAAACCAGAACTAAATAAATTAGAATAGAAATTAAAAATAAAACAACCGAATAAATTAAATAATAATATAAAACATGAAATAAAATATTTAATAAGCGAAGTGTTTTTAATTGGTCATCGCGTGATTGGACGCCACCGAAGCTGATGTCAATTTCGGACCATTTTGATAGTAGGGATACAGCGAACTGATAGCGATTGGCGTCGACTCCATGATCGCCGCATTCCTCATCGCAGACCCTTTTCGCGGCATTCGGGGCATTGCGTCCGACATTAACGAAGCGCCGTTTTGTGGCCTACCCTTAGTAACTGTCGCGGAAGGCATGGCCACAGACGTCATCAGGCAATACGGACATTGACGGTACTGAGTGGCTGTTTGATTATAGCCAGCGTAATACGGGTTCGGGTACTGATAACCGGATGGTTGATAGCCGTAATTGTATGGATAGTTTGGATCGATGTTCGCGTAATAGTTTCCGTAAGCGTTCGTTGGCATCGCGTAACCATCCATATACTGCTCTTCGTACGCATTGCTGCCGTTGTTTACCAATGTTTCCGTTGCCGACAATTGCGCATCGATTTTATGCGGTTTTTGTGCGCAGCGGTCAGTTGAGACCAATGGCACAGTTGGTTGCGGTTCGGACACCGATTGGCCAACAGTTTCACAATCGCTTGCCGTTTGGTTGTCGTTTGACGAATGAGTTTGGTCGGTGGATGTGGTTATTGGATCCATTAGTGGATTGGGATTGTGATCCATATGGTTATGGCGTGTGATCGATGCTAAAGCTAAAGCGGTGGACACTTCTTCACTCGTATACGTATTGCTACCGTTTTCGCTATGATTTCGATTGTTTAGCCGTTTCCACGCTTTTCCTTTCATTTTTTATGGTTTACAACCGTTTTCATTGTTGTCGACCAAACGAAATCACTTTTTTGATCATTTAAATATTTTTAAAAGAATTATTGACCGTTTTTTTCAATTCAACAATAAGTTTGATTTTAGGGCTATATTTAATTTAAGTGTTGTTTTACAGTTCGATAGTATGTATTGCGTTCACACGCAGTATTCAACTTCAACGGATTAGTCGATTCTGGCCTTACATTTGAAAAACTTACGATATTTTATCAAAGTTTTTATTTAAATTAAAAAATTTTAGTAATTTGTAGTGATTCCAATACTACAATGATACAAAAAACTACAATTGTGGTATTTCTATGTAAAACAAAATAGCAATACATATCATTTTGTTCATATCCCGATGTTCTTAGTTTTAAGACTCAAGAATTATACTCATGTAAATTACACATCGATTATAATAATATTCAATACAAATAACTAAAGGTGCCAATGGTTTGATTTTTAACAAACAAATACCAACCATAAATTTACGTTTTCAAACCAGACCAATCCAAACCATTTCAAAAAAAATTATGGAAACCATTCCAAACCAAACCAAACCAAACCAATAAAAACCATAAACCATTTATAAACATTTTATTCCATTTACATAATTTCAAGTTAAATTTTTTAAAACGCTTTATAATTAATGTTGTATTTTTAATAAAGATTTAACACAACCAATAAGTATTTCGACATTAGAAACTTATTCATTATCACCGGTTGTTTTTAAAATTGAAAAATTATCAAAATTAGGAGATTCAGCCATTATTTTTTAAAATTATTTATACTATTTTTATGTAAATGGTTTAATGGTTTGAAAGTGGTTTTCTTGAATTTAAAGTTTTCAAACCTAAACCAAACCAATTCAAACCGAAAACCAATGGTTAAAACCATTGGTTGACCATTACAAACCAAACCATTGGCACCGTTAGTTTAAAGTAAAAATCCACCGCTGATGTAGTTTTATACATATGTACTGTTTTACAAAAAAAATAAACTTAAAACTATATGAATATATTTACAAAAACAATTTTGGCTATTTTTATCAGATTCTTGCATATTTTGACACAATTTTGGCCATTTTTGACCTATTTAATGCCAATTTTGAGCATACTTTTTGTATTTTTGACCCTATATTTTGCCCTTTTTCACATTAAAATCCCTTAATTAGCATAAGAAAAAGGTGAAAATCCCTTTATTAAAATAAGAAATTGGTAAAATCCATTTATTAGAGTAATGATCAAAATCCCTTAATTAGCATAAGATATAAGTGAAAATTCCTTTATTAGTGTAGATCAAAATCCCTTTATTAGCATAAGAGTGTGCACAGACGGACGGACGGACATAGTCAAATCCATATACAGTCTGACACCGATTATGGCACCTCGGATTATAGCAAAATTCGATTATAGCAATAATTTTCTAACGCACAGAATTAGTGAAATTTGTAATATTAGTCCGCTTTATAGCAAATTTCGATTATGGCAGAAGATTTTAGATGCACCGATGAGTTGCCATATTCGGGGTCAGACTGTATTTGACAAATTTGCAGTCAGATAAAAAATCATATTTGGTTCTATTAGAGTAAAATATTAATATCCTGTTTATTCCCAAAAAATTTTAATTGTTTTTTGATTTTTGATTTAAGCACAATTCCTGTTGTAAAATTAAAAATATTGCTTAAACCTAGAGTTTAGAATCCCTGAAATTATAAAATATAACAATTTTTTCGATGCAAATTCTTAAAATCAAAAATGTTTTGTGGTCCAAATAAAATAAACGTGATTCATGTACGGATGTTTTACTGAATTTATGGTTCCAACTATTATTATTATTATTATTATCATCTATAGCTGGAAAACGATAAGAGTTGTGCGAAACGAAATAAAAATAAGTGTGACATATAAACAGTAGTTGTAGTGTTAGTTATGCCACTATTACGATAAATAAAAATAAATAACTAAAAAAATCGTAATAATATGTTTTTGACCCGTTTTTTGTGTGTTGAACGTATCCATTAGTATTGAGTGCGTAAACAAAACGGATCACAATCGCAATCGCAATCATTAACTCATACGACAAACGACAAGTATTGAATGCATTTCCAGTATTAGAGTGCGATTAACGGCCATACTATTGCGATGGATTCCGGTAATCAACAAACTGGTGACGACAACAACAATGAGTGCGATTCGCGATTAAACGACAGTTCCAGTCGTTCGCCACCAAAGACAATAGTTGGCGCGCGCGACAACAACGCCATGAGCGACGATGACAGCAACGGTATGGGAAACTGGATCAGCAGTACGACCAGCGGCACCATTGCCAGCACCAGTGCCAACACAACACCAGACAGTAAACGGCAGAAGTCAGTGGACTTTGGACTGTCATCAATGGTGTCGTCGCCGATAGCGATGTCACTGTTCCCCAACGGAATGGTTGCCGCATCGCCGCCAAGATTTGTTTCGCTCGAAGAGATAATGCAAGCCGCGAATGGTGTCGAAAACATGATTCTGGCGCACGAGATCGCTGTGGACACGAATTTTAAGCTGGAAAAGGTGGACACACCCATCAATAGCATCGAAAAGAAAGTGAAGGAAGTGATGAGCAGAGCGTTTTGGGATATTCTTGAGTCACAGCTGAACGAATCGCCGCCCAATTACAAGCAGGCGATGGTTCTGCTCAAAGAGATTAAGGAAAGCATACAATCGCTACTTTTGCCGCAACACACGCGACTCCAGCAGGAGATCGAAGAGATTCTGGACCTCGAGCTCATCCTTCAACAGGCGGAGAACGGGATTCTCGACTTTCAGCGATACGCTCAGTACGTGCTGTCGGTATGTGCCAGACTTTGCGCGCCCGTAAGGGACGATCAGATTCGCGAATTGACTCAAACGCGTGATGTCGTACCACTATTTCGGTAACGATTTACGTTTTAATAGCGGCTAACCATTAGTTTATGACAAGCTTTTGATCGTTTGTTTGCAGAGGCATTTTTGAGTTGTTGGACGTTATGCGACTGGATATGGCAAACTTTCACATTCAACAAATGCGACCACACATTCAACAAAAGTCTATCGAATACGAGAGGCAAAAGTTTAAGGAGTTTTTAGAGAATCAGTCCAGTAATTCTCATTTTAATTCATAATATTATTATTTTCATTATTGTTAATTAAAATTCCATTGGTTTATTGTTGAGCAGAAGTGACACCAGTCGATGGTCTGCAATACACTCGAATGTGGCTCAAACGAAATTACGATTCACTCGACTTATCGAACGATACGAATCCGCAAAACGTGACCAACAATCTTCTGACGAACGCTTATTTGGAGCTATTGGTGTGGAGCGACGCTAAACAAGAGCTATACCCGGAAACGCTTCTTTTAGACGCCATAAGATTTAATACATTGCGCGCCAAAGTAAGTAAATTGACATTAGTTGGCAGTGTGTTTCTGGTGACGTACGCCACCGTTGGTCACGCCATTCAAGGACTCCAAGAATTCCGGGATACTCTTAAGCAGCACTTGCTTCTGCTTATAACCGAAAATAATAGCAAAACGGCGGACGAATTAAAAAACGAGATGATATCGGTATCGCTTCAAGTGATGGCTGAAGTGAAGAATTGTCTGGAGAAACACGGATTCGCGACACTCGATGCCAGTAAATGCGAATTACTTAACACTCAAATCGTGGAATTATCGAAAGAAGACAATCGCGTGCGCAAAGTAGTGGAAAGACGAATATTGGAGTTCGTGGAAGGAGTTCTTGTGTCGCCAACAGCGGCTCCAATGCAAATACCTTCCGGTTTGTCGAATTTGCAGAAAGAATTAACCGAAATTGCTGGTCAATTTATACGTATTGTGGCGCATAATCGCGCCGTTTTTACCGAATATTACGCCGATATTATATCGAAAATAATACCTGGTTTTTCGAACGAAACGCGTATTGAGAATGGATTGCAGACATAGAGAGCGAAACTGCAATATTTTAGACCGCTTTTTATTTTGTTGCTATCTTTGTTTTAAAAAGATTCATAACGAGACTTATACCGTAATCTACAGTATATTTACTTACTTATTAATTAAAAGAAAAACTTACAAAATATGCAAGTATTTATTTGTATATTTGCTTTTCCGGTGATATTTTTTTCTCGCTGTATTTTGTTTTTCATTCGCGTTAATAACACACTCATCTCTCATACTGTCCCGATATTAATGGACCATATTTCGCGACGAAGTTTTTCATGCATAAACTGATAAGTTTATACCTTAGAAATAACGCATTATCTCTTGCTTTCCCGAATTTTTTACGTATTAGCGAATAATTACCAATCGTGTCAAAATATTTCATAGATGTATTTTAAAAAGTTAATAATAATATACTAATTCTATTGCGTGAAGTGTTAGTGAAGTTTTTAGTTAACCAGTAATAATAGATAACAAAAAACTATCTTTTTATCGCTTTATAACATAGTACGTGAGTGTGTCGAGTTTACAACGGGTTTAGCAGACAAATGAAATTGTAATTTAAATTATTATTATTATGTAATGCATTGCTGTATCGCATAATTACTGTAAATCATAACATAATACTTACTTACGATGACTGGTTTGAGTGCAACCTATTTCGGTAATAATGTGAAACAATCAGTTTACGGTACGTTCCCGTCAATTGATTGTAAACACGAATAATTGTTATTATTTATTATGATTAAAAGTTTGTATGTTAATGTACGATTAATTGCTGTAAATCAATGTGCATTACACTATAATAAACAAAAACTTAATTGCTGTACACAGTGTTGTAGCTCTTTATCAGAACGTGACCATATATAAGCTTATGTACAATAGTGTCTACAATATCCTATTGAGTGTCATAATTCGCTTTACTTAATAAATTAAATAAATACTGATAACTGTAATAATTCAAGTAATATAATAATTAAAATTAATTTATTTTTTACTACTGAAGATTATTGATGTTTTTTTAACTGTTTTCGAGGAAATTGGTGGCGTTATTCATCGTCACTTTGGTCACTCAAATCAACTCTTTCACTAACAGTCAATTCGCTCATTTGGTTCTTCAATGCTTCCAGATCTTCCGTTTTTATATACGGAAAACCGGCACTAGTTTTATCAATTGATTTCGCTTTTTTCTCCTCGTTCTCCGACTCAACAACAGGTTCGCCACGCGTTGGATCCACATCATCACACGTGGTGTCGTTAAGAATCACTTCCTCGCCAACAGAATCGAGTCCGACGTCGCTATTACTTTGAGACGCGTCATACAAATGAAATTCGATATTTTTGGCCGAACTATCTCTCAACCAAATTGGCTGTTCGTGCATCTGTTGACGCAAATAATTGGATGACTTAAAGCACAGATCACTGCAAAACAGTTTCCGTTCAGTGATGTCAAACACTTTATTATACTTAACCGAAATGTGATATTTTTGCGACTGTTTATATTGTTTATGGCACCGTTTCTGGTGATTCGTGCACAATGGATAACCGCACAAATCAATGATCGATCGTTCGTTAATCATGTCGTTGTAATCGGATTTGCAGATAATCTGACAATCATTTAGAAATTTGTTTGCGTCCAACGCGTCATCCGTTAGTACGCTCTCAACGATCGACAAACACTGAGTTCGGTATCGTTTAATGGCCAACATGTGTGTTATAATGAATTTTTTATTATCCATCGCTGCGTCACTGGTTTTAAATAAATTGTTTCGTTTTCGTTATGTTTTACAGAAATTAAAATGACGTCACATGCATATTGTCAACCATTTGCTTCGAACGTTTTCGTACTTTTTTATACTGAATTTACAGTTAAATTCAACACAATATAACGCATGAAATAAACCAATTAATACAAAGTGTTGTTAGTTGTAAACGCGTTAACTATATATGTAAACAATGTCCACACCAAAAGTATCGCAATATTTGAATCGTTACCGAAAATCGATGTACGACTCGATGATTCGTGTGAACCATTCCGGAGAATTAGGCGCCGATCGGATATATTGCGGACAAATGTTGGCGTTATGTGGGGATCGGAAACACTCGCCTGTAATACAGCGGATGTGGGATCAGGAGAAGAAACACTTAATGAAGTTCGAGTCACTCGTACTCAAACATAGAGTACGAAAGAGCGTATTGGAACCAATTTGGTCGGTTTGTGGCATTGGTCTGGGATTCGCCACTGCTATGATCGCACCAACAGCTGCTATGGCTTGTACTGAAGCCGTTGAAACTGTTATCGTTGATCACTATAATGAACAGATACGGTCACTGGTGAACGACGATCCACAATATCACGATGAGTTGATCTCTACTTTGAACGATATTCGTGATGAAGAGCAAGAACATTGTGATACTGGTGTTGAATATGAATCGCATTCATCGCCAGCGTATAACACTATATTTAATTTAGTGTCCAATATATGTCATATATCTATATATATCGCTAAACGCATTTAAATAAATTTTAGTCTATATATTGGTATTCAACAATTATTTGCTTAACTGTTAATTTCCGTCGGCTTATCATTAGAATAAGTGGTTTAAAAGTGTTTTTAAAGTTCTTCGATCACTTTAAAAGGTTAATTTATGGCAATGAGTATATCTGTCTGGTCTGTCTGTTTAACTGTTTGTATATTTCATTAATAAAGGGAAATCCACGAATTCTTATATTAATAAAGGGAATTAGCATTTTGCTATCATATCTTAGATATTTAATATAATTATGGCAGATATATCATATGCATTACGCTATTAAAAGGAGTTCTGTATGAATGTGCCGTCAATTATTTTATTTAAATTTATTTTACCGGTGAAGTTTTAACCTGAATTTTGACCATTTTTGCGATTTTGGCTTATCTTCACCAAATTTCGTCATTTTTTGAGCCTTTTCATACATATTTTGGCACAAGTTATGGGCTTTTTAGTTCATTTTGAACTGAAATTATCTTTGTTATTATAAGAAATCGGTAAATTCCCTCAATTCAAATAAGAAATTGATAAAATCCATTTATCCCTATATAAATATAAAGAACAAATTCCCTTTATTAATGGAGTGCAAAGACATATACACTAACGAACATAACTAATTCCATATGTCTAAATTTTGCAGTCTGATAAAAACTGGGTGTGGGTAAACTAGCTTAATAAAAAAATGAAATTGTAAATACCTTTATTAATATAAAGAATAAAGTCCATTTATTAATATAAAGATTGAACAGACAGATATATTGACTGAACATAAAATCAATATATTTGAATTTTGGGGTATTCTGCAGATAAAGGTCGCCAACATTGCATAATTTTTTAAAAAAGTTTAATGCAATTTTATTGTTGTGAATTAAAGTTAAACGATATTACAATTTTTTTCTAATAAATTAAAGATTGATGTTTTCTCTAATTGTTGATTAGAGCGTGAGTATTGTTTGTTTGAACACAAAAATTCATATTACACTAAAACCTCTAAAGTTTAGTAGGTTTGGATAGGTTTGGTATGTTTTTTAGATAAGTTTTGGATAAGTTTAACTCCACACTTATTTGTATATCAACTTTGTTTAAACCGTTTTTATAAGATCTTATTGTTTAAATAAAAATAATTATTAGAGAGTCAAAATAATAGCATTTATAGCATACGAAAATAGCGCTATAAATAGCATTAATAAATGAACAAAATAGCACTTAAAAATAGCATTTATAATTTTTTAAAAACTACTTAAAAGTTAAAATACAATGTCTTTTTCTTCAAATTAACAATTTTCTAAATCTCTCTCAGTTCATTTTATAATGAAGTTGAAAAAGATTTTTGAAAAGTATGTCATTAGAAAATTTTTGTAGCATTGGAAAAAAATTTTGGCCAAGGGGTAACAAAAACTAATCAGATTTAAACGACAATATTTGGATTTCGAGGAAAATAGCAATTATTAGCATTTATAGCTTTTATAGCATTTATCATTAAAAATAGCAATTATAGCATTTATAAATGGAGCTAAAACGACTCCAAACTAAGTAATTCGTACTCATATAATAATTATATGTTTATAATTTATGAAATAAAAGAGTAGCAAATGCTATCTTTTTGACTCTCTAATAATTATCTTTCAATAATATAACTTTTATTTTTAATGCGTAATTTAGGCTTTATATTTTTAGCTCACTTTGTCGAGCTATTGGATTTGACATTGTCTGTAATGTAGCTCTGTAGACTTTTTCATTTTTTTTTCAATTTTTTTCAATTTTTTTCAATTTTTTCAATTTTTTTGATTTTTTTGATTTTCGATTTTTTTGATTTTTTTGATTTTCGATTTTTTTGATTTTCGATTTTTTTGATTTTCGATTTTTTTGATTTTTTTGATTTTCGATTTTTTTGATTTTCGATTTTTTTGATTTTATTTATTTTCGATTTTTTTGATTTTTTTGATTTTCGATTTTTTTGATTTTCGATTTTTTTTAATTTTTTTGATTTTCGATTTTTTTGATTTTTTTGATTTTCGATTTTTTTGATTTTCGATTTTTTTGATTATTAGTTTTTAAAATCTAGTTGTGGAACTGGTGGTTCCATCTATTTCTCAGTTATAAAGGTTGGTGAAAAAACATGAAATATATAACATATATATACAACACCACAACCATCAAAACAAACGCCAATAATAATATGAATCGCAATCATACCATTGAGGTGATTACCAACGATGACGAGGACGAACATAACTCGTATGACCAGTACGATAACGATGATATCGAGTGTCGACGATAATTTCAACGATAATGTAAATAGTTTTCTATCAAAAAATGATCAAAAAGTTTTCTATTTTATTTGAATCGAGTTTTCCGTGTTTTTAGTCCAACGATAACGACATTGAAATAATTGAGGTCAAAGTAAAGTGTGATCAAAATGCGTCGACAAATCATAAAACTAATATAAATGAATTGAATGGGGAATCGAACAATAAAACTAACGAAACTACGAACGATTTGAAGCAATCGGATGGAATAAACGGCACAAACCACACGAAACCGGTGGACGTAACGGATTTAGGTTAAACGAAACAATGTTGAGCGACGTATATTGAAAAATAAAATCGGTAAATTGACAAATACGCTGAAAAAGTTGCAACGAGAATGCGAGAAGAGAGTTCGTGTTCATGCAAAGGTTATGACACAGCAGGAGTAGTTTTTTGCTCACTTCCTTGAAAAGAGAACGAGCTTATGGTTTTGAGTTTGTCCGTCTGTCCGTTACGGCGTCCGCAGTTTGATAGTAGTGTTTTTTAAAATAAATTGTTAAAAAAATAATCATTAAAAAACTTTTTGAAAAAATTCATTGTAAAAAAATTATGAAAAACTGTGCTCTTTATGAATGTGCCATTCTTGTTTATAAGTTATTGTTCCGTTTCTATCGATAAATGATTTCATTGTAAAAATGTATGTGATGTGATTTGATGTCTAAATTAAAATTTTAAATGATTTATAAAAGCACTTATATTCATTTATTTAAATAAAGTTTTATTTAATTAGTCTTTTAATTTAAAAATTTTGATGATTACAGTAAACTTTGGTACGTTAGTACAAGATACGGTGGTAATCAATTTTATTTAATTCATAAATTTTTGTTAACGTGGAACTGGAGCTTCCTTAATATTTCGACAAATGCGTCTATTTTTTGTGTTTTTTGGCACGAATGACTTATAAAACTAAAAGCCTATTCTTATATCTGGGGGTTAGTGTAGTATGCTGCGCAGCAGGTTAAGTATAATGTAGATACCGGGTTCCAGACCAATACGTTCCATCCTCCCTTCCAAGTTTTTAGGTGCCAGTGATGTGTCAGTGATGTCGGTAACTCTTATAGATACAATTAAGCGCGTGTCATAACGTGTTTATGTATATTAGTAAGACACGTGACACCAAAATATACACATTTGCACCGATATTAACCATTTTTAACCAAATGTAAGACCTATTTTGCGCCTTTTTAAGCAAATTTTGCCCCATTTGTAGTCATTATTGACCCAATTTAAGCCTTGTTTTGCTATTATTTAAGCCAATTTTTACCCATTTTTAGTCATTTTTGACCCAGTATAAGCCCTCTTTTGCCCCTATTTAAGCCAATTTTGACACTTTTGGCACTATTTTGACTCAATTTTAGTCATTTTTGCATGATTTTTGTGATCTAAAAAAGTCTACAGACAGACACACAGACAGACATACATCCAAAGTGAGCTAAAAATCAAATCAAATCTACAAAACAAATATACAAAGGTGTATAAATTTAAGGTATAAAATGGCTGACACCTGCACTGACTTTGCAAAATTAATTTAAAGTTGGAATTATTATAAAAAACTAAATATTTGGAACATTCCTAATAAGTCGATGTCAGTTATTAATTCGAGTAAGATTTATAAAGAAAATAGAACTAATGAAAGTACGAGTATTACGTTACATGTAACCATAAAGAGTCTTTGATGGGTGTTATTGTGAGCCTATTGATAGTTAAATAGATTGAAATGAGTTAAGTTTATCTTACCATATAAAGTACTTAACCCATATCTACGTTAAGTATACATAGAAACATACCATGGGTATTACATAGCTTAGAATAAATGTACACATTCAGCTCTTGTTACATACAGTAGATGATGCCATACAAAAGTATAAAGTAATATTAGTTATACATTCAGCAAAAGTTTCGTAAATTATAAGTAATAGATGTCACCTATTAAAGTAACCTAAAGCTAACTTATCCTGTATCATTCATTTGATGTTACCATATAAGGTTTTATTTAATAATAGTTACACTTGTATGTCAAGTATCATATATTCTGTGTAAAAATAATAAGTTACGCTAACAGCTTTTGTATCACACAGTAAGCGTAACCAAAAACAATAGAAGTTTTCAAAGTTTGATCATGCCTAGAATCAACAACTTACAGTGTAAATTCATTAAATTAGTTGTAGGCTTAATCAGTTGAAGTTTAAATTAGTGGAGATTCTAGTTTATAACTAGAATACAATGCCACATTATGTATACAAACGTACAAACGTTGATGTAGATTTACAACAGATTATTCGTGATGTAGACTCCTAGTTCGAGTGCGAGGAGTCCGATGCAGAATGGATATGATTGAGGTTCGAAATCAGCGAAGGAAACCTAGCCCAGCTCATCAACAGCAACAACATCAATAGTAAAGGTGTTATTGGTTTGGTTTTTAATGGGTTTATGGGTTTAACCTATTACATGCGGTTTGGATTGTTTTGGTTTAAGTTTATAAAGTTTTGTTTGGATTGGTTTGAAAATACTAGAAATACTAAAAACATTTTGAAACCAATAAATCATTTACATAAATATAGTATAATTAATTTTAGATTAAAACAGCTTATTCTTCTAATAAGCAAAATTTATCAATTTTAAAAATATAATTAATAGTGAATGCGTTTCTAATGTCAAAATACCTTAAAATATGACCCTTATATTTACATATTTTTAAAAAAGTAATTTATATCAATGTTCACTGAATAAAAGTTTCATTAATGCTTTATGGTTTTTTATTGGTTTGATTTACATAATTGTTTTTGTAATTTTTTTGGATTGGTCCAGTTTAAAACTTACATAAAGAGCACAAATGTATTAAAAATTTATGTAGAAATTTTTAAAGCTTATTAACTTAAAAATGAAATTTGAAATTATGATAATTTCAATTTTATTATAATTTTGCTTTTTATTGTGACCTAATCTTTATTTGTGTAGGTGGATATTACTCATACATTGTAATTTTTAAATTTAAAACTAGATTGGTGGTGTAATGGTTAAATCACTTGCTATACCATCACTATGTTCTTTATTTTGGGGTTCGAATCCATTATGCAAATTTAGGTTTTTAGGTAAATACAGTTTTTATAAATGTCAATGTATATAAGTAATAGTTAATTGGTTTAATAATAAATTAATTTTTATCATTCATATTTTAAATCAATTAATCGAACATTTTTTTATTGTTACTTATTACAATTATACATCAATAATATTTTTTTGAATTAATTTTCAAATTCAATGGTATAAGTATTATTGTTTACATATATAAGAGTATAGTTATATTTTTTAAAGTTTGATTAAATATATATTGTACAAATTATTTATATCTATAAATGTATTCAATAAACGATTAAAAATTATTCCTAAAAAGTTACTCAAAACGTCCTCGGCTGAAAATAAAGATCTTTCAAATACGATAAATGAATTATTTTTACATTTTTTAGTCAACTTAGCCAACGTTTGTATAACATACGACTGAAAAACAAAACTCATTTTTGATCAATTGATGCAATATTTTTTAAATTAATTTAAACCTGTAGAATCAAAGTTTTGCCATTTTTCAAGTTTTTCTAAACATATTTCACATTTTATTCCTTATTCTTTACAAAATTTATCAAAGAACTTTATAAAAGTAGTTTTTCCACTGCCAATATCCCCTTTTACAATGCATACAAACGGTTTTGATTTATAACTTTAAACGCAATATAATTTAAATAACACTATGCATTTAATACTAACAAAACCGATTGTTCTGGCACCCATCATCTTGTATTCTGAAACATTTTAAAAAGATGTTTTGTATTTATACTCGTTGTGGATTAACACTAAAATAATCATCTACTAAATAAGGTTAGATTTAAAATAGTTGTTTTGTATTTAAGAAAAAGTTTTCATTTAACTTCTTATTTGGTATACTGTATATTAATATAACTTTTAGTAAATTTCATACTCCTTTGAAAGTCTTAAAAAGCATTTGTATAAGAATTATTTTTATTAGCAGTAGACAGTAAATTTATAAATAGAAGTTAAAATTTTTAATCGAGCTATAGTGACATATTTTACTACGAAATAAGGTTGCATTTAAAATGTATGTAAATTATTAATAAAAGCGTATACATTTAATTACTCATTTGGTATAATGCAAATTGATACTAATTCTAGTAAAATGCATAATCCTTATTAAATCTTCTAAAAAACATTTTTATTATTATTTAAGTAAACGATTTAAGATTCGAGAGTATATAAAGAGAAGATCAAACATTAGAATCTCACAAACTAACAAACAGGCTGAAGAGATTTTAAGTAGCTGTTTTAAAAGAAGACATAAACGCCTTGTAAAAAAATTAAACGAAAGTTTATTAATAAAAGAAGCAGTGACAGTAGTGATAGTTATGATGATTATGAAAGCGAGCTTGAAGTTATAAAACCATCAAAATCTAAAAAGAGGAAACCGACTATTATGAAAAAAGCTTAAAAAAAGCGAAAAAAGATTTTGACGTAATTGCGAATGATAAAGAAGAAGAATCGGTTACAAATAAAATTCAATGTGGCGCTCGTGGTGGAACTGGGAAGTCAGGTAATCAAGTTATTATATTTAAATTTTGGAAACTGAGGAGATGAAATAATAAACATTAGTAAATTTAATTATCGGTTTTCACAAGAGATTATTGATCATATCATAGCTGGTTTAAATCATATAATAAAATGTTTTAAATATTATGTTATATATTTAAAATATTTTAGTTAAATGTTAAGATGTCAAAAATGTAATTTTGAATTAACTTCTAAAATAAACTTTGTTCATCATAACTGTAATTCAAAATTTAAGAAAATAATTTGCCCTTTATGTTATTTTGTTTTTAAAAAATAAAACAATATTCATCAGCATATTTTGAGATGCAACAATATTAAAACATTTTTAAAGTGTAATATTTGTTTTAAAATTTTTTTGTATAAATTAGCTTTAAAAAAACATTCGATAATATTAGTTTCTCAATAAATTATTTGTTCGTTTGCATGTCGCATTGAAAATACTGCTGTATTTTTAAAAAAATTGAAAAAACAAAGTGAAAAGTTGCTTAAAATACAAATGGAAATAAAAGAATTAATAACTTTAAGTAATGAAGAGAAAAAAATGTATAAAAATGCTAAATATTGTTTTATTTGTAGAAATGTTTTACTAAAAGACAAGCGGGATATTTTGATGATTTTAAAGTACTCGATCATGATCATTTAACTGGAAAATATAGAGCATCAGCGCATAATTCTTGCAATCTAAATTTTAAAGTCCCTGATAAAATCCCTATATTTTTTCATAACTTGAGAGGATACGATAGTAATATTATTTCCGCATTATCAAACAAATATTTTTCAAAGGGTGACATAATTCCTCAGATATACGAAAAATATTTATCTTTTACTCTCGACAGTTATATTTTTAGATTCTTATCAATTTTTGCCAGAATCCCTTGAAGTTTTAGTGAATAACTTAAAAACGATAATTATTCATTTCCTAGAACCAAACAAGTTTTTTTAAATTAAGTAGAATTACTGATGAACATTTTGAGTTACTTATAAGAAAACAAGTTTATCATAACAAATAGATGTATTCTTTTGATCGATTTAAAGAAGCTCATTTACCCACTAAAAATTATTTTTATTCATCTTTGAATTTTAAAGATGTTTCAAATTAAAGTTATAAACATGCTGAAAATATGGAAGACTTTCAATTTAGAATCCATTGGAGAAGTTCACGATTTATATATTATATTAGATAGTTGTCTCTTATTTGATGTTTTTGAAGCATTCAGAAAAACTAATTCGAAACAATATGATTTAGATCCGTGTTATTAATATGATAAACAGGGGTTATCTTGGAATGCTGCATTAAAATACACTGGAGTTGAACTTGAATTTTTAACCGATATTAATTAATAACAGTTTTTAGAAAACGGAATCAGGGGTGGAATTGTTCAATTTGGCAAACGATATTTTTGTGCAAACAATAAATATTGTAAAAACATTGACCCAAAGAAAGTTCCAATTATATTATATAATTTGATGGTAAAAACAATTTTTGTTTTAAACAATAGTATTATTGTTTTTTTATAACTAGCCAATATTTTGTATGGGTGCGCTCTTTCACAAAACTTACCTCAAAACAAGAATGAACATTAGTTATGCGCTCACTTTGCAATTATAAATACTAAAATAGTTTTCCGTTTATTTCCCTTACTCTCGCTCTCTCTTTCTTCTCCCCTTTCTCCCTCTCTCCTCACTTCTTCCCCTCTCTCTTCCCCTTTCTTTCTCCCCTCTCTCCTCCCCTTTATCCCTTTTATCTCTGTTCCCCCCTCCTCCATTCTCTCTCCCTTTCTTGATCCATTCTTCCCTTCCTCTTCCTCTGTCAGCAGCAATAAAATTTAATATAACTGAATATAAAATATTTTAAATGGAAGAAAATATAATTTATGTGTGTTTAAAATTCTTAATAATGATTTAATTGTTAAATTGAATTGTATATAAACTTTTTCTTAATCGCTTCTTTACCGATCTCTTGGTCAAACATCTATTGTGTCCAATTTCTATTTTTATATATGTTGTAAAGCTGTTAGGTATGTTTGATTGTATAAAAGCTTTTGTATATCCCTACACGCCTTTTTTTGGCTACCAATTTAGTGGTAGTTTAGCTAACTTTTTTTTGGCTACCGAATTTTTTTTTAATTTGGCCTAATTACTACCTATATAATACTGTATAAATGAGAAGATTAACAAACATGGATAGCATTTGTTTCATTACGAAAATGGATTTGTAAAAAAAGCAAGTTTTGATTTTTTTAAATTTTCCTAATTACTACCTATATAAGACTGTATAATTAACAGACCCCGGATATTTGGTTAAATAAAATTTCAAATTTTGGTGGTTATTTGGGAACAAAAATTTAAGAATTTGGTGGTTATATAAAAAATGATTTATATTAAAATAAGTGTTATATTTTACAATTAGCGTTTTAAATCTTATGAAATTTTCTCAAGTGTTTCTAAAATATTCATTGTTATGGTTAAACAAAAATTATTGAACAAAATGTGCAAACAAATTAGCCTTCTTTTTTATTATAAGAATATTTAATAGAAATTGAGAATCAATTTTTGATTTCAAAGATGACTATGTTTTAATACGTTTTAATTATTATAGTCAATTTAAAATATTTTTAACACAAAAAATATTCAAATTGAAATTTAAATATATAAAAATTGATAAAACACATGTTTTACATTGTTTATTTTGTTTAAAATCATAATTTTTGGTTGATATTTGCAAATTTGGTGATTATAACGAATTTCTCCCAACTTTTTGGTGAAATTTGGGAATAAACCAAATATCCGGGGTCTGATAATTATGTAGAGTATCAAACATGTATAGCATAATGTGTTATTACAAAAAATTGGATTTGTACAAAAATTATAGTTTAGATTTTTTTTTTAATTTTGGCTAATTATTACCAATATAATACTTTATTAATAAGATGAGTAACAAACATAGATAGCATATGTGTCATTACCAAAATTGGATTTGTTCAAAAACGAGTTTTCGATTTTTTTATTTAAATTTGGCCTTATTACTACCTATATAATAATGTTTAAATGAGTAGATTATCAAACATGGATAGCATATCTGTCATTACTAAAAGTGGAATTATACAAAAACGATAGATTAGATTTTTTTAAATTTTGTCTAAAGACTATCAGTATAGAGGCCTATAAGTTATTAAAATATCAAACATGGATAGCATGAACGTCATTAATAATATCGTTCAAATTTTCAAGACAAGCATACATACAACTGGTCTACAACATAAATAAAAATCTGACATGGACCGGATGTATGTGACCACTAAATGTACAATAGTTGTTTAAATTTATAGCATTTGACTTTAATACATTGTTGTAAAACAAAATTTAAACCAACAAAAATTCCATAAAAGCAAAAAAATTTTAAAAAATGAAAAAATGAAAAAATTGAAAAAATTGATAAAAATAAAAAAAATTGAAACTAATCAAAAATTGATAAAAATGAAAAAAATTAAAATCGAAAAAATTTAAAAAATCGAAAAAAGCAAAAAAATTGAAAAAATTAAAAAAAAGGCTCATACAATTTTTAAAAAAAACCTCCTTTATTTTTAAAAAAAGCCTCACAATTTTTTAAAAAATCCTGCTATAATGTTTAAAAAAAGCCTACTATGAAAGTCTACAGACAGACACACAGACGTACAGACATTGCAAATCCAATAGTTCGACTTTTACAAAGCTAAAAAATTTAAATGATTAACAGTATCAGAAATTGAAATCTTAAACATTGAATCAATTCCAAATGATGGGAACGCTGAATATATATTTGAAGTTGATTTGATATATCCTATTAAATTACACAATACTCATGAAGATTTTCCTGTTGCTTCGGAAAAAAATATTAAATGGAGGATTAAGCTAATATCAAAAAACAACATTATTATTTTTGAAAAACTATGGCTATTCAAGATATCCTATTGATAAGCTTATTCTTTCCTTATATAATAAAAACAAATACATTGTTCATTATAGAAATTTAAAGTTATATCTAAGTTTAGGGCTTAAATTAAAAATATTCTCGGGTTTTAAGTTTTTATCAAAGTGATTTTCTCTCTTAATATATAAACTTTAATACAAAACTTAGGAAAAGAGCAAAAAATGATAAAGAAAAAATTATGCAAATTGATGAAAAAAGTAATATTTGGGAAAAGTATTGAGAACAAACGTAAACATTTGAACTTAAAACTAGTTCTAAATGAGGCAAGCAAATAGATATTTACAAAATCCTTTATATGAAGAATTTGATATTTTGACAGAAGATAAAATAATAATTAAAATGCTAAAAACTGTTGTAATATTGGATAAACCGATTAATATTGGATTTAGTATTTTAGATTTATCTAAAATTTTAATGATTGAGTATCATTATTTATGTTTTAAAAAATTTTATAAAAACAAAATTGAATTACTATATTGTGATACAGATTCTCTAATATACAATATTATAACTGATAATATATTTAAAGATTAAAAATGCTTTAAATCCATAATGGATTTTTCAAATATTAATGAATTTTGTAATTTAAAATCAAATAAAAACAAGAAAGAAATTCGATATTTAAAAGATGAACTTAATGTGTTTATTATTAATTAGTTTGTTGGTTTAAAATCAAATTGAATTCATAAAGGTATAATGATAATGAATATAAATATGCTGCAAAAAATTTATACGATTTAAACATTTTAAAAGAGTATTAATGGAAAACATTTTGTATAGTTCGAAAACACATAAAATTCAAAGTTACAAACATGATTTACAAACAATAGTACTTAAAAAATTTGATGAAAAATGGTTTATAATAGACAATGGAATAGATTCCTTACCTATTGGATTTTATAAAATATCTTAAATATGGTATTTAATTATTTAGAAATTATATTAATGGAAAATATAGTAATTCTCTTTAATTTAGTTATCTCTTCAATGAATACATTCTTCATAATAGTAAAAATGCTAACTCCAAATGGAATAATTCCAACAAAAGTAAGTCCTGGTTCAGCGGGATTAGATTTACATAGCGCTTACGATTATATCATAAAATAAATAAATAGACAAACTATTCTTACTGATAAAACATTTGAATTTCCACCAAATTATTACGGTCGTATAGCAAGACGAACGCGACTAGCAGTGAATAATTTCAACGGCGTTCTTGGGGGTGTTGTTGATCCTGATTTTCTTGGAAACATATCTGTTATATTAGCTAATTTTTCTAACGTCGAATTTGAAGTGAAGCGTTGTGAAAGTATTGCTCAAATAATATTTGAAAAATATTGTTCCAACTTCGTGTTAATGAAAATATTAAATCTCATATGCATTGAAAGAATAATTAACGGTTTTGGATCAACTGGAACTTGAAGCTGAATTTAAATAAGAATTTGAATATGAATTCGAAATTGAATATATTTATTTGAATTTGAATATGAATTTGAATAGAAATTATTTATTTGAATTTGAAATTGGATACATTGATTTTGAATATAATTTTGCTTTCTATAAGTTAGAACCAAGAATTTATTAATTTGAACTTAGTTTTTAACATAAATTCTTTTTATTATGAGACGAACGAGCGATTTAAATAAATACTCGTTTCGACAATTAACGAAAATAAATAATTCGATTGATCGAAAAAACCGTTTATTAGAAAAATACGCAAAGCGTTTTACAAAATTGTGTTTGCGTTAAGCGCAACAAAAACAGACAAAGAAAAGGGAGGGAAACGTTAGCTTTTATATGTGGTGACAGCGCCACCAACTGTCACACTCTCCAGGGAGGAAGAAATGGCCCGATCGCTCCAAAAGATCTTCGGTTTGTTGCCGTTGACGTCGTCGGGACAATTCGATGTCCAGTCCTCGA
>JAQIXJ010000066.1:0-60832 GCA_034700185.1 Phthiracarus laevigatus | reverse complement strand
AAAATTACCACCTTTTCTTTCCTCATTATCAACCCTTTCAATCATTCCAATAATCCATTGTCCAGTAACTATTCGACTTCTGTTGTACTTTCTTTTGCCAATTTTGGCCTCATCTATTTCAACTACTTTTCCTGGCCCTCTAATTTTTCCTAAACGAATGCCAAAACAATTAAACATAAATTAACCTAACCTAACCTAACATACAATAAACCTAGCCTAAAATAACTTAACAATATTGCCAAACATCACATAAAATTTTCAAAATACCTTGTTGTTTAAAATGCAAGTTTAACCAAGTCATACATGTTTCTCGGCAATTCATTAACCACGAATTAATTGTATTTGGAGACGTTTTCGATAATTCATTTGAAGTTTCTTTAATAAGGGATTCATAATTTGTTTCACCGACAGCAAACTTATATGTAAGAATAAGAACTTTTCCCATTGACAACTTTGTTTTATGGAACCATGTGTTCTCATAGACAGATCTTTCAATATAATGTTCAATGGGAACTCTTTTATGACATCTCCATAATAATGATTTATGTGATCGACGAATTAAACTTATTTCTGACTGACATACATTACACAAACGCGATTTTAGTAAAAGATTATGGTTTTGGGACCAAACTATAAGTTCTTGATGTCCTTTTAAAATAAGCTCACAGAGATTTGCAAAATTAAACATTTTATTTAAGAGATTTCTAGAATATTCTATTATTTTTATAGTTTTTAAATGAATTTTTACAAAAATATAACTTATGCTTTAGCATTAAACACGCACGACCTATGAGGTTCTATTGTATCTTTTAACAATTATATTTTTTTATATTCTGCTCGATGTCTTAACAATGCGCGGGGTTTGCTATAGTATACCCAATTATTGTATTGTTAGAACTTTTAAAATAAAAATTTTACAGCAATACTCACGATATTATACACTACACCCCTCGATTCTCAATTCGTTACATAACAGGTGATCTATTGTTTCCCCGACATTTTTCATTTTTCGACAATTTGTTTGTGCACTAAATCACTTTCTTAGTTTGGTACGCATGTTATCAGTCCAATTATGATCAAGACTTTTCGAACATTCATCGATTGTCAAATCTTTGGTGTAGTTTTGACTAACGTTGCTATCATTTTCGCTATCGCTGTTACTTTTGCTTTAACTTTCACATTCACTTTCACATAAATTATCGACTGCAGTTTCATAGTCATCACATACATGCATGATATTTGAAACAATAAGTTCTTGAAAATAAGTATAAAGTTGATTTGCAGTTTCTATTTCAGAACTTTATCTATAATGATTTAAGGTTATTAACTTAACACTTAAAGGGGTTCTACACGAAAGAACAGCCAACGATTTCACCATATAATATCTTTATGACCCTGAAAATCCTTTTATTAATATAAGACACAGGTAAATACCCGTTATTAATATAGAAATTAAACACCATTCAATAATATAAGAAAACGGGTTCTAAACGTAAGAACTACCGTGAGTGTGACAGATCAGTAAATCGATTAAATTTTCTGAACCCTACAGAATCTGAGCCTATCTGACCCGATCATACAACTTTTTTTAATTGTTAAGTAAACTTATAGTAGTGTTTCAACTAATAATAATTATTTAGTTAAAAATAAAGTTGTAATTTTTAAAATGGCAAAAGTTATCTTAAATTTTTGTTTACATCATTGTATTTTCTAAGAAAATTTCTAAAATGAACTATAATAAAAATTTTAAACCCATATACATCAAAGTTAAATTCGAACAATACCTCCGAATTTTGTAGGATATTTGATCCAAAAACGACATTTTGAATATCCGTTTACTGTCTTGTTTTGAATAATAGAAAAAGAATTCTTACTTAATTTATCTAATGTGCTTCTTTATTGTGCCAAAATTAGACAGTTTAGAATTTTTATGTTTAAATGAAATGTTTTTCTCACAACATTATTATGGAATTTTTTACAAGCTCGAGCTCAAAACTTTGAGTTATTGAACCTAACGAATAATGAACTTAATTTATGATTAGTTGAACGCTAATAAGTGTACGCTTTTGCCCAAAATTCAAAACAGTCTCACTAAATGAAAGTCTGGTACCAAACTGGAAATGGTAGGTCTGCTCCAACATTACATTACAGTAATAGTATTATTAGTAGTTATATTAATTTTTATAACTTTAATTATATTTACTAAATATTTATTATATTTTAATTTTACAGATATTTGATTTTTTAGCGTTATTACTGATTGTATTTAAGTTAATATGTTTTATATGATAATAAAAACTAATAATTTGTACAGCGCTGTAAAGTAAATTAACACTCAATTTATTTAACAATTCTACATGTAATGTACTTTATAGCACAAATATAGTTCACAATAGATGTTTGACTGAAACTTTAAAAGATTAACAAAAAAATCTCTAACTATACATATAATGAATTATATGGTCAATAATAGATGAATAATGTTTATAATACAATGAAAATAAGAAAAAAAATGTTAAAAGCATTTTAAAGTGATAATAAATCACAAATAAAACTTTGAACTAAAAATAAATGGCGATTAACGATAAATAAAGATTTGCTGCTGCTGTTGGTGTTATTGTTGTTGTTGTTGTCCTCTCAATTATAATCATAATGTGTTATTCTTGTTATAAGTATATGAAAACATGACGTTCTGATCATAAGACAATTTGCGACCATTTATTAGACATTGAACAATATATTCACTCGACACTACAGGTATTTTCATCTGTTTAGCCTTTTTCACTAAATCATTCGGACACGAAGGATCACCGATTATAATATCCACTGTTTTACCTTAATTTTAAATATAACTTTTAAATTTTTCAAATAAAATAATTAATGAAACTAATACTAAAACTTAAGTATCCGTTTGAACATTTTTACGATTATATTGTAGTTTTTAATTTATACTTACGTGAAATATTAGGGAAAAGGGGAGCATTTTGTTCAACAATAACTGCTTGTGCGGCAGCCAATACAGGAGACCATAAATCTGTTAGTTTCTCTGGCGATTTCGAACCAAAATAAAATTTCGTTCCTTTGAAAAGTGTCGAACTCTTTCGAAACGTATTCCTTAAGAAAATATTAAACATTTATTATTTAAATTAATAGCGGCTAAAAATAGGTTAAAATTATTTAAACAACGGTATTAATTTGACTATAAACCCGATTACATCTCCTATACCTCATACACATTCAAACTTTGCTGACAAAGGAAAATATTTGTTACATTTACATAATTTCTTTTATTGTTACTCAAATCGATGCCAACTTAATTTTAAAAAAACTGCAAAATATTGCTTTTGAGTTTTGTGACATCAACTCTATCGCTCCAATAGCATTAGAGTGAAATCACTGCTATACACAAAAATTTTGCTCAAGTTATTGGCATCGTCTTTAGTTTGTTTATACATACCCATACGCCCTTTATCTCTTTTTTATATAGAATGGATCAAAAACTTTTCAAACTTATCTCTTATAGAGTAAAAGTAAGAAATATTTCATTATAAGCTTTTTTTACTGTCTGCAAATGCAAATGCAGACATGGATTTGTGATAATCTCAGACTGTCTGTAGACACTTTTACCATAATAAAGGGAATTTTTGAAAAGCTCTTAACAAAAAGAAAGGATGTTTTACGAAATGAGGGATTTTCAAAAAAATTCTTCTTAAATAAAAACCTCTCGAAAAAATTCTTGAATAGAAAACGCCATTTTGACTATAATTTTACTTAGAAATAAAATTTTACAGAAATTTACTGCACGGTAATAGAAATATGCAGAATTAGAGTGGAACATGCGTTTAGCAACAAATGAAAAATTTTAATATACCAGTATTTGTAACTGTTTAATTAAAATGAATATTTTATTTTTTATAAAAATAATTATAATTAAAATAAATTTATCATAATATAAAAATATGTGGCTGATGATTATACGCAAATAAACATTCAATAATAATTTAATCCATATTAACGTTAATTATTTTTCTCGATCAGTGTATATTAATTATATTACCCTTATCTCTATTCAATAAATAAAGCCACAGAAGGAACCAAACGTTATTATAATTTAAAAACTATTCTTTCTTTTAATGTTGAAAATTAAGCTCAAGTGATCAGCAGTTTTAGTTAACTCATAAATAAAAGTCGGATTTTACAATAGCATCGATTAGGTAATTAGTGTAATATTATAATTGCAATGTGAGGCAAACTTACTTGTCAGATGGCAATGCATTTGTTATAATACTGAAACCAGCCGGTAAAATGTAATTATCTCTTTTTAGGTATTTATTTTGTCTGCAACAGTCAATAACCCATAGATGACTAACTATTGGAATACCAGCGGCTAAACATTGTATATATTTAATTGATCGATAATATGTATCCGCTATTAAAACTATATCGCAATTATTTTCAGAATTCTATCAAATAAACAGTTAACAAAATTAATGAAAGCTAAAAAATTAACAATAGCGAGGAAAAAATACTTTTGCGTCATCAAATGATTCAAACAGTTTTCCTCCTCCCGTTTCGATTTGTTTGATGAGATAAAACTTATCGAAAGGCGTTGATCTTTCGGGGTTCGATTCTTCGCTACATTTTTCATCCGTTTTATTTCCACGATCGCCACACGTTAATAAAAACGAAACGCCTTCAAACATTCCCAAATTTTCTGGCAATGGTCCTAATAATTTGATAATTTCTTGAGGTGGCATTGAAATACTTGCTTTAGTTGTACGCGGAGATATCGATAATGATGAATGATCGCTATTGAAATGAGTGTGATGAGATTCGTTTTTCTTCTTAGTGGTCCGAACATAAATAGCTTTCTTTTTCGATTTAAAAGGTATCTCATCTTCCTCTTCGGTATAATCATTGATATCAAAATCATCATTTTCTGCGAGTCTTCTCTTACCATTTTTAAACGTAGCTATATTTTTGTTGGTAGCATTATCTTGTTTTGTGGTTCGCGCTCGTTTGCCGCAAACAATATTGTCCAAATCGACGTCTGCAAAAACCGCACCATTTATCGAGTGTTTAGCAGATTTCAGAGTGAGTGAAGCTCCCTGTTCTGCATTTAAAAACAAATCTTTTAACTGATATTGTTTCGTCACTTTTTTATCATCTTTGATGTGTTCCACTTCATAAACAATATCATTGTCCTCAGAAATGACACGTTTGATTGTTCCTTTAGCGCAAAAACCTTCTGATATCGTAACCATAACGTCCTGTCCTTCAACTAAAAATTCGATTCGAATCAATTCATTTTCGAATAAACTTCTCGTAGCTTTGTCTTCAAATGTTACCATCCATTTATTATTTTGAGACAAATATTTGGATATGATAGCGGGATAAAAGTTTTTATCCCTCCATTTACCCATAATTTTGGTTCCCTGTCTTAAACTTGATTTATTAATATATAATTGATCGCTAGAACCGATATCAATATTCAAACTCCTTTGAGCTTGCAATGATAATAAAGCAGTAGCCGTTTCCCTTCTTTCTTCTTCTTCAATTTCACTGATTCCTTCTTCTAAATTTTTATCCGAAAACGTATTTATTGCACTCAATTCATTATTCTTCTTAATGTTCACAATAGGAGCTCTGGAGTCTATTTTAACATTAAAATCAGAGATTTCTTTAACGGTCGCATGTTTAGCGACAGGTGTAGGAATTTTGTTAAACAACTCATTACTATTGGAATGTGCTCTCAATAACTGTTCATTAGTTTGGTTTAAACCCGATGGAGTACTTTTTCCAGAGGAACTTACATCTGCGAGATCTCCTGAGTTAGTGTGCGAAGGAAAACGAGAAACGCTGCTAATAGTTGAAGATGGAGTCATACTATCACTCCATTGCGTTTTCCCCAGACTTTTAACTATTTCCTCATCTTTTATTATCGTTTCTTTAATAATTTTTCCCGTGTGATCAACAATTTGATCGACAACTCTGAATGTAATAACAGTCCGTTTTTCAACTAATGTAAAATCTAACAATTTATTTGATTGTTGAACATCTTTAATATGATTTTGCTGATGAATTTTACTGTGGTTATTCATAGCAGATTGATTAATCGTTTGACTAACGGGTGTTGATGTAGTGGATGGTGCCATTGGAGGCGCGTTTTGAATGTAACTTGAGATTCTGGGCCGCGTTGTTAATTGACACGTTTGTGGCATCACTTTAGGCGCAACATTAACATTAATAGTTCCAACATCTTTAACTGATCGTAGATGATTGTGATCGTGAGTGTGGTCACTCATTTGGTTATGACTCCAATTATTAACAGATGTCATGCTATTAATTAAAAAATTCATTAACTAAATAGGGAACGAAAATGAAACTAAACATACTTATAATTTTCATTGACGTTCAACGGTTGAACAGCTGATGAAACGGGTACGAAATTATTTTGCACTTGCAATGAATTATCAGTTTCAGACACGTGAGTAACAGTTTCAGACACTGTTGATATACTCGGCGAAGATAGCGAAGTATTGGTACGAAATTTAACGTTATATCTATGCTGCGGATCTTGAGAGTCGTGATAGTGTTGCGCGTAATTTGACACATAATTACACGTATCGATGGAATGACTATTAATGGATACATCAGCTAAATGTGACGATTGCATGGTATTCACACTGGCGTTCACTACATTACGAGCCGTTTCGTTCATTTGCGATCCGTCCGATATCTACAGTATATACGATATCAATCAATACATACAGTATATCTAATTACAGTATAGTGTTTAACAAATTCAGTTCGCCATACCAAAAATTAACCCAATAAATAGCCAATAAAAATTCTAATTTCATAACCGAAATCACTTTTAATGACTTTTTTTGTCAAAACAAATTGGACTTAAGGTATTAAAATTAGTGATTAACTTTCGGCCCAATAGAATGGAATCTGTATGGCGTATTGAATATGTTGAATGTTAATGTACAGTACAGTACATGCCAACACAATCATCAAATCCATATATATTATCTCACCATATATTGCTGATTTCCAAGTAATTGTAAAATCTGTTCGTCCATATTCATCATATTTTCGTTAAATGGTAAAAGTTGTTCGGAATGAATGTCACCCATTGATACCGATGTTGCAGACATCGACAATCTGTCAAAAATGGAAAATTATAATTATTTGTTTGTTATTTATATTTGAATATGTATTGAATAAGTATACCTGTCTTCGTTAGTGTCCATCATATCAATAATAGTTGTATTATATAATTGAATGGATGATAAAACTAAACTCAACTAAACTAATGCATTATCATAAACAATATAAGTAAATATCATACACCAATATTATGCGATTTAATATTAATTTATCAATAAATACAATATAATTCAGGAATTTTAATTAAACAAATATTAGGGAATTACATAAACATAAAAATGGTTAGTTTGCGTTATATTTAATAGCGTATAGATATAGATAATGTGAATGAATATGGTATACGGTTTACGGTTTATGGTATACTGTATGGTATACGGCATTACATTCATTGATTGCACAGCATTTGATGTGCACTAACATAGCATTGTCTATCTATCAGTCAGTCAGTGATGAGATATAAATCAAACAACTAATGCTTAAACCTATAACTTATATGTTTACCGCTATCACCCAAACTATTCTTATTTATTTCCAACATTACGCTTTCTTCAATAGTTAACTATTTCGGTTAAATCAAATCGAAAATTATTATAAATGTTGTAAATAAATACCGTACAACTATTTTATCCTTATATTATGTATTAACAGTTCATTTTTTAATGTTTTCTGTTAGGTATTAAATTCAATTAAAATTTAATTATGATTGTAGATGTTCAGTATTTGTTTTAAACTATTAAAAATAGTTAATAGATTAAACAAAATGAAAAATTTTGTGAATTTAAAATATAGTTTGAATATATATGATTAGTGGCCATTTTCATTCCATATGTATGTATGACAGGAAAGGAGAAGCGCTTTATTTCAAATAATATTTTCTACTCTTATTGTAATTTAATAGTTTACAGTAAATTACCGGATTTAATACGCTTATCTATTCTATACATACTAGTATATATAAATTATGAAACCGTAGAATTTATAGCAAAAGCAACAACAATACGATCTCTATGCTAATCAATGGGTTAAAACTAATAATGAGAGAAATCTCAAGCTCAGACAAGCTATCTTAAGCCAGCTCAATATAAAGCTCAAAAAAAGATTTTATGTAATACGAAAGCTCAAAGCTCGCTATTTTTTGAGCTTATATTTGTAAGCTCAAGTTCAAGTTTTACCCAACGAACTTCTTTAGCTTAAGTTATAAACAGAGTCGAGACTTTTTCGGAAATCCTACTTTTTTATTATCAACTAAAACTTTTGGAATTACAAGTGTATGAATTAAAGAACTAATTTAAATTTCCTAAAACCGAAATTATGTTGTACTTAAAAATTTCAGAAATTTGCCAAATTTATTCCGAAAAATTGTATAAATTCGAAGAGTTATACAAGGCTTCTCCAGGAAATTAATATGAGTTTTTCTAGAAAATTTATCAGATTAACGATAAATAATTCAAAAACCAACAAATGTGCAGTTAAATATAAGTTGTTTCGATAATTTTCTTACTGTCTTAATTGTTGTTAACGAAACAAAAATTATATTTGAATATCTATTAATTTACTACTAAAATCTTTTCCGAATTTTCCGAAAATTTCTGAAAATGTGTCCGAAAAAGGTAGTTTTTTTGTCCGAATTTCCGACCGAAATTTTAGTTCCGAAAAAGTCTCGACTCTGTTTATAACTTATAAATTAATAAAGACAAACAATACCATAAAATGTTTCAAATTCAGTATTAGTATCACATACATCAATTAAATATTTTTGGTTTTGGAAAACTAAAAAAATCTTAAGTTTAATTGCAAATTTTTGAGATAAAGTAAGTTAGATTTCACTATAATTTTTTAACTTTTAAGCTCACAGCAAAGCTCAAGTCCATTCACAAATAAGTAAGCTCAGAAGCACAGTACATTTTATTTTTGAAGCTCAGCTCAATTTTTTCCAGTATTGAGCTTAAGTCGTAAGCTCATCATGTTCAAGCTCAAGCTCGGGAAAAATGAGCTTTCTTTCATCATTAGTTAAATCATTAATAAAGTTAATCGTTTCAAGTGAACCAAATAAGTAATAGTAATTGTTTAAAGCACATTTCAAACAATAGTTGAAACAATTAAATGAATTAAATTTTTAAAATATAAATTAAGCTTTATTGTTAACAACAAATAATTTGAGCAAAGTTTAAAACTAATACGTGAAAATTTACATAATTATCAATTAAATAATTAAATGCTATAAAGCGCACAATTTATTTAAAGTAAGCTTTAGTATGTTGTAATAGCTGTTTATAATAATTGTTTTATTAAATATAAAATTGCAAAATTATAGAAATTCTGTAATTATTAAATTGATACAATAAAGGCACTAAATTTATATGTGTTTATATCTAAATTCTAAAATTAAATGATTTTTGTTATTAAGTTATGAACAAAGAAGTTTTAAACAAACAACAGTCATTTGGCAGTGAAAATGCTTCGAATTTAGATTTCAGACAATTTATAACACTTATAAAATAAATATTTTTTTTATGAAAATTAGATATTTAGTCAATAATTTGATTATACATTAAATTTAAAATTGAAAATTCCATAAATGACATGATGTCATAGATCAATAACTTAAATGCAATAAAAAGTAATCAACAAATAAGAATATATGACTGCCTTTATTTTCTATATTCCCACAAAAAAATAATTTGTTGTCACAAATGAATATGTGTTAAGAGTATAATACATAGAATCGTTTGGTCTATAGTATAGTAATAGTTAATTAAGAAGTGGTGACATAAAAATGAGAATTAGCACAACTAATAATAACGTCGGCATCTTCTTTCGTTTTATTTATTGATGATAAGGACACTTTCATATCATCATCAATAGTGTAATCAATAAAATTAGCCTCTCTTTTACAATCTATATTATTAATTCTATTAAATGGTTTATCGTTAGTTAGAGTTTGTTTCTGGTCAGTAAAGCAAGACGAACACAAATAGTTATGATCGACTGTACCAAACATATTACATCCGGTATTAACACACAACGATAACTGATTTTTTGTTTGCGTTTGTGGTGTTGCTGTTACTGACGATTTGTTTGAATTTGTAGTATTGGTCGCATCAATCGAAACAGAATTTAATGGTTCAATAGTGTCGCACGACTTCTTATCTTTTTGATGTCTAAGAAATCTAGTTCTGGCAGTACTTAAATAGTTACGAATCATTTCATCATTATATTCGTGCCTCTTTTCAATATGCAATACGGCTGCTATAATAGTAGTTCTATCCTCATAAGCCCTTTCTATTTCACATAATGGGCTCATTATGTCCGTCGAGTCGAGTTGAGTGTACTGTTTTGAATGAGAATTTTGATGTGTAGCGTCGCAACTCATTTTTTTGAGAGATGTTTCGTTACTTTTACTCCTGAATGATGTCCCCCTTCGTGCCAATGTTCCCAAGTTTTTCTTTATCCTTCTACTCATTCTGCCGAGAGAACCAAAGTGTTTCGTAATCATCATTATTTGTTTTGCTGCTTTATTGCTAAAAGCTTTTGCTTTACTGATTCCATTTCCGCCAACACTAGAAGCTGATGGTAAATCCGAACAGCTATCGTCTGATTCAAAACTTATGGGAAGCGTTCGAGACTTCTCAAGAATTTTATCACTTCTTTTGGGTGGTTTGCTCACAATTAATACATCAGGATCTTTTACTTTTAGACACGTTAGATCCAAATATTGCTTTAATATACTTAATTTTTCTTTGTTATCGAGCGTTAATTTTTTGCAAATATCGTCGGGTAACTGATCTTTATTCGATAAGATTTCTTCTCCGGGATCAACAGAAAATTGAATGGGCAATAGATTATGATCTGAATCTATGATTGGAATCGCTGCGGGAGGATATAAGGGGTGATTATCAGCATAAGTTTCTTTGTCCATAGAGACCAGAGCAGAGAAGTGTGCCGTGTCGTACGTCAAACAAAGCGGTGATTTCATTAGATTCACATTTTTACATTCTAATGGAAGATAAATGCCTCCAAATGGAATTGGAAAGAATGCTTCGCCAGTGATATCTTTGAGCATTGTATCAGCGATTACAATAATAGGTCGCCTTAGAACATGTGCCAAAGCAAATATATGGATCTCTTCTAAACTCTCGTAAATATGAGGCTCAAACTCATCTAAATCTATATCACTCTTTTTTCCGCCGTTAATTTCCGTACTCTTATTGTCAGTTTTAGCTCTCATTCGTGGTTCAGTAGATGCCATTTTTAATAGACATTCCCATTCTTGAATCCATTCCTGTTCCGAAAATATAAGCCCAGCCTCGCAGTTCTGTAAATATGTTTGCCATCGCCATCGCCTGTAAAATGCAGTGGTGTACGAACTGTTTGATAATAAAGCGTGAAGTGCTTTACGTAATGTTAGTAAGCGGTCATGAAAGCCCCACATTCCGAGTGATGCGGCGTGAAGTAAACAATTGCCATCACCAGTGGTGGCTAATGGCCACATCTTCTGAGACACACCGATATTTGCCCACCAATTCAAACGACCAGCACTTTCAAGTGAAACGAGAGTTGATTTTTCAATTAAATCTTGTTCTAAAAACACTCTAAAATCTTCGGGATGAATGGAAAGATCAGGCAATGTAAAAGTAAAATCTGGTGTTTCGAGAATGTTATTAGTGGTCAATAGACGACTGCCACGACTAGACGTTTTAAAATCTTGTGCCAATTCTGTTCGCGCTTTGGAAACTAGATTTACGTTATCTGTG
The DNA here is from genome assembly GCA_034700185.1 of Phthiracarus laevigatus. NCBI lineage: Eukaryota > Metazoa > Arthropoda > Arachnida > Sarcoptiformes > Phthiracaridae > Phthiracarus > Phthiracarus laevigatus. The sequence goes on along the minus strand of JAQIXJ010000066.1, from coordinate 48,902 downwards.
GCTCGAGATATGCCTCGACTTAACTTTTTAGCGCAAACATCTTCCTTCAAATCATCCGAAGAATCATTTGATTTCGATATCGCCAGTTTTGACGGCGAAGACGTTGCCGATGACTCACTGCAACTCTGCGTACAATACGACGACAGCGATGGTTCTGAACTACATTTCAACGAATTTAGTGCTACTAATTGGCAATTATGTGAATCGGTTTCCTCTTCGCGTTCATCACTTTTAATATTATTATGCGCACTCATAGCCAATTCTATATTCCAATTGTTATCTTTACAAACACGAACGAATTTTATTATAAAACAATTTCATATGTGATTCTTATATAAAATAACAATAATCACGTGAATTACCTTCGAGTAACTGTTGAGCCAATTTGCGGTCAATTGATGTTCGATCGATAAATTTAGAAATAACTGCGTCCATATTATAATTGGATTAAATCATAATGATTGTGATTGGAAACGTGTTCGTATCATAGACAGTAAACAGTAAATAGCGATCAAATAAACAAATATCGAAACTACATTTACGATATTTAATAGTTAGTCATACATACACTCACACACACACACACACACACACATACACTGTTGTACTGCACAACCGCTCCCATTATGTACACTCATAACTTAACTATTCATTTATTATGTTTCCTTATTTGCTGTCTTAATCACACATATTCACATTCATATCCAATAGCAAAACACTTCAAATTAAATGATTGACAGTCAAATTAATATTAAATCGCTAAATGTTTTTGTAATGTTCCCGCAGTTTGTGTTAAATCCAGTATTAATTAAATTTTCACGCGTAAAACACATTTTGAATTAAAAATTTTGATTTGATAAAACGCGTTGCATTACAGGTAATAGATATTTAGGGAAATATAGTTAGATTACGAATACTCATTGATGTTATGGTTAAGATTCTCAAATTGATTTGCACGGATAAACTAGCATTTAGTAACCCACATATTAAACCGCTTATTCATTCAATTGATTACAGTATAATTGGTTTAATTCTTTTGTTAACATTAGAAACTTTTTATTTGCAATTTAATACATATATTTAAATATAAATTTATTAGTTTTATACATTTATTAATAATTGATTAATAATTTAACCAAAATAACAATATGAATAAAATATAAATCTTATGTAATATCGTCATCCTGTTTACATTGTTGATAAAAAGTATGAAATGCACGTTTGGTTATTTTACTATCGCTATTAATTAAAGCATGAATTATCTCAATTGTATTGGTATAGTTAGGAAAATGAAGGGGAAATAGTTGTGTTTGCAAGTATGTGCAAAACTCAACGTTTCCGATCCTCGATTGTACCGTTTTTAAACATGTTATACATTCGTTGATTAGTTGCATGTCTTCCTGATGACGAAGAGGTGCTATAAAACACGCAGGAATTAATGACTTATACATGAATTCTCTAAAACAGGAATTTGGCAAATTCGCTGCATTTTTCTGTACATCAATCGTATTATTTTCATCATTATTTATTTGTATTTGACATGCTTTCAAAACAAAACAAAAATATATTTCATTAATTTAATAAATCAATCGTTTAGTTTGTTATTTTTACCATAAAATTCGACAAATTTTCGTAAAATTTGAAAACATATTCGTTGAGTGACGACATCGGGAAATTCAATCGAAGCATGAAATACAGTCATCAGTATTTTCTCGATTGTATTTATATCTATATAAAATATAATAGCGTTATTATTTAATATGTTATCAGATCTTTAACTAATGATTGTGTGCGATAATGTCAGATCTAGAATAATATAAATTTGGTTGTGGTTGAGGACAACCACAAAAAAATCTTGGAAAATGCTGTTGTCAACCAAAATTAGGAAAGATTAAAGAAAATTTTTTTATCTATTGAAAATTAAATTGATTAAAAAATTACTAACGTTAAAAGTTTTCTCAAATTTAAATTTAAATTATATACAATTCTTTATTCTTGTACATAGGAATACCAAACACTATCCAATTTATGAAATTTTATGATTATAGAAATACAAACCTAATCCGATAAATTGGTCCATAATATCATTAGTGACAAGAACGGCTAAAAAAGTATAATAGGACTTCTGTAATGCCAACTTTTCCTCATTAATAAGCGTGGGTTGTGATAGTAAATTAAAATAAGAAGTGATTAATGGTAAAAAAATTTGCTTGAAAAACGGAATTAAATCTCTTTGGAAAAGCCAAGAATGTTTGAATTTGGTAACCACTTGATTAATTAACGGTACAAACTCTTGCAAAGTTCTTGCGTTTAATTGATTATTAACGAAAAACAGATTTTGTATGGCAGATGGTAATAATGGCATAATATCGCTCTCGTCGAGACATACTATCAATCGATGTAAAAATTGTCGCGTTGACGATTGGATAACATAAATCATATCCTCGTTAACATCTAATTTTAATGCTTTTACGAAAATATTAAACGAATGCAAATACATTTCTTGAGCACCAACTGATTTAATAGTTTGGATGTTCGAAAATGCTTTTGACGTCCTGGAAGCTAGAGATACGAGATGACCGAGTTGTTCGCAATTAGATTTCGTTACGTTTAGTTCATTAGAATTGACGACCACTTTATTAATTGAATTATTTAATGAAATCGATTCATTTTTCGCTGACAATTGAGTACATATTTCTTCAAATTTATTCAAAATTGGTTGTATTAACAAATTCTTAAGCAAACATTGCTTACGATTGATATCAAAATTATGATTAGATACGATGAGCACGGAAGCAGTTTCATAAATATTCAACTGGTCGTCACGAGTTATTGTGTATCGGATTTCTTCAAATATGCTAAAAGTTCTGTTTTCTATTATTAAATGTCCATTCGTTGAATTTTCATCTTCATATGTCATATCTAGTTTGAGAAAATCTTGCAGCCTTTTGAGAATATCTTCGGTAAAGCTGTGTTGTTTATCATTGAATTTTGACTTAATTTGAGATTTGACGAATTTATTGAATACGTGAGATACTTTGCTTCTCATTTTAAGGTTATTGTTCTTAAAGCCTCTTTCATCTAAAAATGAAATGAGAATTTGTGGAACTAAATAATTTAAATTATTGGCAAAAAATTTTTCGTATCTTAATATCAAATCAAAATAAATAGATTGAGCGGAATAATGAGAAAATGACGAAACCGATGATGTGATTAGTAATTGTAGCAGCATTTCTATTTTCTTATGATCGCCAACAAAATTTAAATTCTCTCCAATTATATAAAAATAGTAAAGTGCTATTTCAATGTCAGCAAATGTAAAGTTATTTGACCTCCAATTCATTAAAACTTTTTCGACCAGTTGTGTGCAAACAAAGCTAACAACTAATGATGAATTTAATAATATTAAATTGTCAAATAAAACTTTACAGGATTTACGGTACTCTTCAAAATTAGCTTCTTCTTCCAGAGAACAATCATAATCGGTTGGATATTTGCATTTTTCAATGATAATACGCAAAAATATTAACAATTTATCTTCAATTAATTTTTCAAAAGATGAATTTTTGTTTTCGTCTAATAACGAAGCATTTTTAATCCACTGTATATATTCGCGAACGAAGGCATGTATTTGGAATGAAACGTTATTATTTTTATTCGATAAAAATTGGCACATTATTGAAAATTTCGATTCTATTGCACATGAGATAAATTTGATTGTTTCAATATCTTGTTCTTGTGTGCTATTGTTTTGTTTAGATTTTAACTTTTTATATGCTTCTATTAGTTCAATACCAATCGTATTCATTAATTTACTAAATTTAATTATAAATAAACTATTTTCTTCACTAATGCTTTCGTTACTGTTTTTAACATCGAATATATTTGATAATTTCAGTTTAATTGACTCAACATTCATAAATTGCTCGATCAATCGAGTTTTAGCCAACGAATCCATGCCTTTATGGAGAATACTATTAAAACAATCGGTTACAGAACATCGGAATGTGTCGATTGCGAATAAATTAAATAAATATGTCATTATTGAATCATTTGTTATCAAAGCAATATCAATCCACGAAACATAAGCACCAATTACATCCAAACATAAGCAAACTGTTGATGGAGAAGAATTCTGATATGAATTCTAAAAATAGAAACAAATAATACTACTATAAATAATACTAAGCCATATAGTTTGTGTACGTTATATAGTTTGTTGTAAAAGTTTAACCTAACAATAAACTTTTAACATACTCTAAAATAATTAAGAGTTTTAAAAACATAATTAACTGATTCGTAAATTTTATTGCGCGCGATAACTATTGTTTTAAGTTTCAAAAAACTGTTCGGTTGCATTTTGTGATAAAGTTTGGTTTGGAATGGTTTAGATAAATTTGGTAAGTTTCGTAGGTTTGTATAGGTTTGGTAAGTTTGGATAAGATTTGGTTGGTTTGGTTTGTTTGGTAGGTTTGGATAAGTTAAGATAGGTTTAGGTTAGTTTCATGAAACTGTTCTGATATAAACTTTTTATTAAAATAATCTCTTGCTTAAACTTTCATTAATACTCCGCAATAATACTTTTATTGTTGGGATATAATTTTTTTAACAATACTGCCGGTAATCTATACACCAACCAAATACTGTACATGCGGTATAATAATTTCTAAATTAGGCGGTTCCACTTTATTGGTACCCATTGTTATTAAAATTTTTAAATTGTTAGTTCAAACGAATGTGCACGATTTAACGTTAAATACTAAATTTTTTACAACAATGGGAATCATTTTTAAAGCAGAACATACCTAAAATATTTAAATCAACAGATATTACTAAATATAAATGAGTGTTTATAAAATGGGTTTCAATATAGTATGTGAAATACGGATATATTGAGTTTATTGAGAAAAATAAAATATCGAAATTTGACTTACGATAATGTTAAACCAAAATCTAGCGAGTTCTATGAGGCAGGTCTCACGCATAGCATCTTTGATTAATGTATTTCTTTCCATTTCCTAAAATTTATTATTTTTATTACATTAAATATATAGTAATAATTAAAGATATTAATAAAACCTTATGATTTCTGGGAATCTCTCTGTCCGCCACATCAGCATTGATTTGTAGCAAAATACGAAGAAAAACATCACAGTTTTGTTGGTTTTGACAAAGAGCAAGAAAATCAGTAAAAAATGTATTCCATTGTTTTGAAGGAAAGTCAATTAAAAAAAGAGAGTTCACTATATATGCAAATTTATTTAAAATGCTATTCGAGAAACATTTGTTTGATGCAAACCACGTAAATATAAAATGACGTAAAGCTTTTCTTCCGTCTTCGTTATCTGTTTGATATCTAAAATCAAATTTTATAATAAAATTAAGTTTTAAAAATTTATAAATTTAATGTTATCAGTTTATGAATAACTTATATGTTGACCAAAAGTATTCATTGGTGGAGTTATATTTAATGTTAACGAGTAAATTAAATGCGTTTATGCATATAAGGTATAAACTTGCGATTTACACGCGTAGAGCAACAGCCAATTTATTTCTAAAATTAAAATAACTAATTGTACTGTTATTCAAAAACAGAGTATCGAATGTGGTGTTCGTTGATCTGAACGGTTTTACTAGTTATTTATGAGCTTTATTGCAATTGTGCAACAATTATTTTTGTATTTTTAAGAATGTGGGCGAATATTGTGTGCATAAAGTGTTAAGATGTGCGCTCAGAATAAATTTTAGTTACTTATAATTTCGTTTTACAGTACAAATTCTGTATGCCAGTAATTCAATGCTTTCGAAATCAATTTAAAATTAATACAAAATTTATTCATAATTTTAATAAGTTTTAAAGTTAGAAGAAATATTTGTGTGCGAGTTATGATGGTATGAGAGTAAGAGCAAAAAAGAAAAAGATTAAGAACTTAAATCCCTTGATATTATTTATATTACGGTAGTTTTAGCTATGATACTCCATGGTTTTTAAAAAAAACTCATTTTAGATTGGATTGAAGTTTTTATCCACAAGTTATTTTAAAAACATTTAGACAAATCATAATATGCAGCGCTTATATTAGTGAATCTAAATTTTTCAATATTGATTTGTTTGATCAATAATTTATAATTAAAAAGCGGAAATATTAAATTCCAATATTATAGTTATTTTAATAATAGCGATACCTGGTTTTAGTATGATTTTCGATAACTTGTAAACAGAAAAAAACGGCTGATTCATCGATAAACTGATTGGAAAGCAAACAGTCAGCACATACTCGCCATCCGCTCGAATCATTTTTCAGTCTTTCAAAGTATTCCAGAGCCTATCAAATTAAATGAAAACAAAATAACAAATCAAATGAAACGCCAAAATATTGTTCCCATTTCAATGGATACGTATCGCATTACACTAAACATTAAGTTTGAGTTGCATCAGAAAAATGAAATCAATTACTAATTTCGGTAAACAAGAAAACACATATCGCAACACATATTTAGTGATTATTGCGGCGGTTTTACCTCTTTTTGGTGAATGGCATCACTTCTAACGCTATAGTTTGATATAATAGTGAAGTCCATTTCATATTTCATTAATTATTATAACATTTTAATGAAAAAGTATGTGAATGTACGATACGTCGTATGATCGGTCAATTAATTAATAAATCGCAACAATATGTGTGCGTATTTATTATTATATTTAAATAATATTATACGTGAAACATGTGTCGCATATTGTATTAAACTAACACTGAATATACGGTAACAGAAACAAATGATAAAAAATTACATGGAAAACAACACGTTGTAATCGACGCGAATAACGCACATACGCTTACATTTAAAGCACAGTATAACCTCAGTGCTATGACCATACTCTATTAAACTAGTAATTAGGTCGAAAAAATTAAGGACTACCTTAAAAACTGGGTAGATTTTGGAAGGATAAGGAGAAAAGTTTAAAAATCATGATTATTCAGGAATGTGAGTTTTTCTTATTAACCTACGAAAACAGAATATTTTACTTTTGAAAAGAATACTTTATCTCGGTAATGGGAGGGGCTATAAGGATTTAAGTGAGTTTGATCGCTATCCCTCTTCAGTCGGAAAAGTTCGTTACCCCACTCGGGGGTTGGGCCCAAGGGATTTTATAAAAATGAATTTTCAAAAATATTTGCCCCTACTAACTTTGAACCCCCTTCTAAATATTTTTTCAAACTTTTTATTATTTTAGATTAATTAATTACAACAACTATTTTAGTGAAATTCTCCCCTTATATACCCACCCGTTCATTTCTTATTAAGTTTTTAATTTTTGTCCCCCTTTCTGCTTGACCCCCTTTTAGACCACTTATGACCCCAATTTTCGGAATTTATTTTTCCTAAATTATAAAATAATTTTTAAAAGTAACGTCTCCACTGTAACACCTCTTATTATAAAGTTATTAATTTTTAAAGTTTTAATCAAAATTTGTCCCCCTTTTTGAATAAAAAACTTTGAAGGTACTCCACAACCCGTTTCACGGTTTGCCGAAATTTTTTTGTAACATATATTATTCGATATCCTCTACCAAATAAAAAAGGTCTCGAAAAATTCGGCTTAACACGCTTGAGATTATTCAAAAATTCCCTCGTTAGAATAACTTTACAACGGCAGAAAGATTTTCACGTAACGGAGGAATCAGAGTTATCTTAGATTTTCAGTAGTATGAATTGGGTCTCAAAAAGTGTTGTGATTAAGAACAAAACAAATAAAATAAGTGAAAAAATGAATAAACATCAAACATTTCCGATCGATTCAAAGTAATGCCAGATGAAAGAGAGCATATAAGGTCCGCAATGATAACTGCATTTTTGAATGGAACGGTATTATAATTTAGGCTTGATTTACCGTTTATGTAATTTGCTTACAATATTAAAGACAACATAAATCGGATTAAAAAGCTAGCATATTCTGGAATGATACGGGGGTGAATAGGAAGATATCCGGGCGAGTTCATTTCAAAAATAATTTTTATAATATTTTTCAAATTTGAATGACAAGTTTTTCGAACTACGCTAATTTTAAAAATTTAGTGGAGCACAAAACATTGGTTTTGACAGGAAATTTTTTCTTTTATTTTACAATATTTACTTTTAATTTTTAACAAAAAATTATGATTTTAAAATAAGTTTTTAACTTTTCGGTGATTCTTGCAAAATTATTGGTGTTTAAATTACTCGAAATTATTAGTGTATAAAATATTTTGTTAGGTCTTCCTTTTTTAAAAAAGAAAATATATACTATTTAGATTGTGGCAAAGTCTGTTGTCCTTACCGATGATATTTGGTCTATTTTGAAATTATGTGAAAATTAAATAGTAAACTATAGTTTCAACAGGTGAGAATCAGATGAACGAATCAGAGGCCTATACAATCTTAGGAATAGATAATAGCCTGTTTGAAGAAAAATTGCATATACTGGAATTTTCCTACGAAAATAAGTTAATTATTTTTTCTATAATTACTAGAGTCAATATCAATGAAATTGCTATTTTCTTATTTCATAAATTAGATGCATATAATTGTTATATTTGCATGAATTACATAGTTTTGAGTCTTTAGATCCATTTATAAATGATTTAAAACTATAAATGCTATTTTTCTCGAAATCGAAAAAATGTCGTTTAAATCTGAGTAGTTTTTTGTTACCAATTCCCAAAAAAAATTCCAATACCAACATATTTTAAAATTTCTTCATAAATTAAACTAACGAATATTTAGAAAAATTTCAAAAAAATATTTAAAAATTATATTTTTTACAACAAAGTTATTCACATTTACAATGAACATTATAGTTTTAGAGCCAGAGACTCGAGTGTTTCGATTGCTTTACAGGAATCATTATCAATGGATTAATTTACCAAAAAAAATAGTTTAGATGAAAAGCTATTAATAATAAGCATGGGCATGTGAAAAAGATTTTTTATATGATAGTTTAATGTAAATAATTTCGACGTATGAATTCATATTTATAAATTATAACCTATTCTGTAAAATGTTACTGTACAACATTATCAAACAAATCTTATAATTTATTTTAATCAAAAATATTAATTATTTTTTCTTTTATACGTAAAAACCAAGCTAAATTTTAATTTCAACTGAAAATGAATTTTAAAAAATCTACCGGTACAAAGAAAGCAATTGCGATTATAATAAAGCCCAAAAGGACTAAAAGGTAATATATTATTTAATTAACTAATAAGTTTTTATTTTTTGAAATAAATTGACTTCAAAAATTAAAGTGAATTTATTTCAATTATCAAAAGTCAATATTTGTTTAAAACCAAGCGTTTGAAACACAAGTCACTTCTCTTAATGGCGGGTTATTAATGAAATTTGATTTGAAATCAAAAAATAAGTTTACCAAAAATAATAATTATACAATAATGGTTAACACAGCTTACATTTTTTAATTCAATTGATTTTTTACAATATTTATGGTAATTCAAATTGTAGAAATTCTTTTCTGAAAGTTTTTAGGTATTGTTTATTATTAAAATTCGATATACCTTAATAAGATAATGTGTTAAAACATAATGCAATAGAATTATTGATAGACGGATATATTTTAATTTATTATATCAAAAACTTAATAATAATTATAATATAAACGAAATTAAGAAATTTCTTCGTCAGCCGCTAATTGTGGAAACTGACCCAAAATTTTTACAAATCGCAATAAATATTTATTGTGTTCACATAATTTACTTATATTTTGAAAATTATGCGAAATATTTTGTTGCAAAAGATGCAAAGTAGACAAAAGTTTTTCGATAGACATCTGATGTTTTAGCAAATTAGTATTTTTATACAAAATACATTCACACCATTTCAAATAAAATTCAATATGTTTGGTTGACTTAATAGCGATCGCAATCGAAAGCAAACATTTTTCTACGCAAGAAAATGGGAAAGTTTGACAAACAAAAGATATATGGGATACGGGAACGTTCTCTAAAACAAGTTCAATGAGCTGCTGATCATTTAATTTAATTGCTTGTATTAATGCGTCGCAATACTGTTTTAATTGAATTAATTTTTTCACCGACATTGGAGTAATGGTAATATCCAATTGGAACGGATCGAATATATCAGCTTTGTCTAACGAATAAACTAATATGCCTTCAGTCGAAGACAATGCAAATGTTCGCATCGTTGGACTAAATCTAATTGAATAAACCGAAATTACAGGGTTCATCGAACGATTGCTCAAATCATTTTTCAAAGCTCCGGGCAAACGAATAGCAGAACTTTCATCTCTTTGTTTAATTGTGGAAGTATTAAAGCCAAATTCCGATATTTTTCGTTTACTGATATAGTCGTATAATCCATCCAATGATAAATTCGAGCAAACCGTAAACTTTTTGACTAAAATTTTCTCATAAACATGATAAACGCATACATGCTTTGATTTTCCACCAGCAATGATATAATCGCCATCAATAGAATAATAGAGCGCTGAAAAATGTTTATTACTATCTTTGACGACATCGTTTTGATAGTGAGAAGCACCCAAATCGTCCTTTCCTTCAATAGAAACTCCAAGTTGTTCAGCAGTATGAACATTGAAAAATGATATGTTGCCGTTCAATGTTGAAACGGCAAATTCATTTCCATCAGGTTTGAAAGCAATAGCCAACGCATCGCTTCCTAATTTAATCACTTCTCGCGTACACTTCGACCCTTCAAATAGATCCCAAATACGTACCGTATAATCCCAAGAACATGAAACCAATGTGTTTGCAATCGGAGAAAAGCTTAAACCAGAAACTGGTGCCTCGTGACCTTAAGTTAAACATTATTTTAATTCAATTATTAATCAACATTAAATAAATTCGCACCTGTTAGACATTCAAGCAATCTTCCCGTTTGTATTGACCAAAGAAATATTTCAAATAAATTATGAGCGCCAGCAGCTATAAAATCTCCACTCAACGGATCAATTGCCAAACTAATAAATTGCGCTTGTTTTGAGTCGAAAGGCAGGGAAAATGTTTTAAAATTTCTGTATCGATTTAAGTCAAATGCTTTTAATGTTCCATCCAATGAAGATGATATAAAAACTTTTCCATCTTTTCGCGGAACAAATTCTATACAAGTTACCGGTGCTCTATGCTCATCAGACATAGTTGCCACACAAAATCCACTGAATGTGTCCCATATTTTAATTTTTCCGTCTGAACCACCACTTGCTAATAACGTGGCATCGGGTGAGTATGCGATACATTGGCATATAGTTGTTGAATAACCACTCTGTTTAAGAATAAATGACTCGCTTTGCCATTCCCATACAATAAGTTGGGATTGCGACGCATCGTCTATTTCAGTGCTATTATGAGTACCATGCGAACCAATCGCTATCCAATCACCCGAATTATTAAGTGCAACACTGGTTATTGGGCTATTATTTGACAGTTGAAGCGAATGAATTAAAGTAATGTCTGGCATTTCATATAGAATAAAAGAGCCATTACTAAAACCAGTTACCAGTAATTTGATTTTGTGATTATATGCGGCTGCCGTTAAACTAATTGATTTTGAATTCTCGCTTAAGTCATCATTGAGATAATATTTTTTCTCTTTTTTATAATTCAAACGCAATTTTTGCTCATTTTGCTGATTTAATTGATCAAAACTATCATAATTAGATTGCCATACAACTAACTGTTTATCTGCGCTTAAACTATAAATATTAAGCTCATTTGGGTTATTATTAGCAAAAAAACAAGAGATTATAGTATCTGAATGAGCCATCAAACTCACAAATTTTGGAACATTTTCGTTTGAACTTTCTATTGGATATATTCTGATCACGAAATCTTTCGACGCAATCATTAATAGCTGATCATTGATACTCCAAGAAATACAACACGTCTCGTCATAACTGGCTTTAATTATTTTATGAATTTTAAAACATGTCATATGCGTTCGTTTAGTGGGACTGAGATAAACCATAACAGAATTCGATCCACAAATCGCGTAATACATCCCATTCGGACTGAATTGTAAATCATTAATTTTAACGCCGATATGTTTGAAATGTTTGCGATTCAAAATGATTTCGCTTATTAATGATATCAAATACAACTGAGTTTTTTCAGTGGACGCCAGTAAAAGCGATGAATTTGGGTTTAATGATACGTTACGCAAGTTATACTCAAATTCCATGTCTAAAACCTCGCTTTTTGAGTTCTTTAAATCATATATCGCTATTTTATTAGCGATTGGACTCAATAGACGATAGCCATCAGCCATGAATTGCAATGTTCCGCCAGTATATACGCTGCCGTACACATTATTTAGTTTATACGATAATCGCATTTTTTACAATTTAAATTGTTTTTAAGTACAAATTGATTACACAAAATCTCATTTAAAACCACACGTGTTTGTCGTCAAAACTGCGCATGCGTTCATCAATGCTTTAAAGTCGAACAGTATTATTATACGGTACTTAACATTTCACATCAAAATGTTTTTGTTTTGTATACAATTAATTTAAATGTTTCGGTAAGCCTTTTATTGCTCGATCCCACCCATTCAATTAACCATAAAAGAGTAGAGAGTTGGTCATAAGAGATCCCTTTCAGAAATAGTGAAGTAAAAATATAAAAGACTGCATTACACTAATAAATAAAATTTTAAAGTTCATCAAATGGCCGAAAGGATAATGTTTTTAACTTTTAGTTAAAAATACGAATACTCAAAAAACTTGTTGGCCTTCATAGTTCTTCAACACATCAAAAATTAAGATGTTATTATGTTATTATGTTGTTATCAAAAATTATTGATAAAATTTATTTAATTTAATACTAATAAATATATATTCGTATGTTATGTGGGAATTTTTAAGTAAGGAATTGGCGACGAAATGTTAATGTTTTTGTTTTGATTACAATAAGTTTGCAATTGTAAGCAGGTTTTTCCAGAATATCGTATATTTAATAATAATCTATTATACTGTACAGTATTTATGAACTTTGATAGACTTGTTAACGTGAATGGATCGTTTAAATACTATAACCACAGTTTAATTGACAACATATTAATCAATAATATTTTATAAACTACATTACCGTATATCTCGTAAGTACATGTATATTATAATTTGTGTATATATTTATTGAATAAATGATGTTTACAGTTAACAGATTAACATCAATGGACTCAATCGTGCGATTCAATGCTCAGACAACAGGTCGCGATAAACTATTTCGGTATTTAAAATCATATTAATATTAGTAACATTAATCACATATTACTGTTAACTGCTATAATTTAAGTAATAATTATGAATAGTTTATGTCAATATACCTCACGAATTATTTGGTCTTTACTCGACAAGTATAAGAGAGATAAGGAATGGGTTAATAAGTTAAAAGATTTGGAAAACAATTTAAGCATTTCAAGAAAATGTATGTTTTATTATTGAATTTACTTTATTTTGATACTTTTGTTACAAAATGATGATACCTTATTGTCATAACAATTAGTGTTAAGACTTGGACGATGTTTAGATATAATGCATTCAGCGCTCCAATCAAGTCATTTGCCAAACTCTACGCTTCGCGTTACCCTAACATTGTCTCGAATTGCTTCTTCATTATATTTACTGTGTGATCATATATTATGGTTTAGCAAAATAGGACTTATAAATGTTGATCGGACTAAATGGTCAATTTGGAGCAATAAATTTTGGCTTTACTCAATAACCATGAATTTAGTACGAGATTTCTACGAAATAATGATTTTATTTAAAATTTCCTATCAATCGAATACAAATCCAATGAACAATCAATTGTTTACACTTAAATCTTGCTCTTCGTCGCAAAATTCATTTGAAAACTCTATTAACTGGATAATGAGACACAAAAATGTAAGCATCGATACATTAAAAAATGTTTGCGATCTAATGATTCCGATGACATCTCTTGGTAACACTAAACTATCGCCAACAGTAATTGGCATTTTAGGATCAATTTCTTCATTAATATCAATTATACAAATTTTTGATTACACATTTCGGTTATCTCCTTCTTAAATATACAGTAAATATAGTTAAATTATACTTTGTTAATATATGGTTATGTAACGTTTATGTGGTTATATGATTGATTAAATGTTTTATATACGATAATCTATTTTATAAATCCCTCTGTAATTACGGTGTAGACACTACGCTACTATCATATGTTTTACATTTATTAAATAAAAGTTTTTTTATATGATTCAATTCACATTAAACTAGTTCTCATTAGTAGTAGATTTATCAGATCTATTATGAAATAAAGCTCAAACAAATAGATAGATATAGCGCAGTAATTAGATCTCTCAATTCTCATTGGATAAAAGTATTGCTTATACAAAAGTTTCACAAAGACAAATATAATTGCAGTTCGTTATAGCTTTCAGCAGTCACCATATGCGTATTTTTACCAATTTTTACTATTTCAGAGAAAACCCACAATTTTAATTAGGGATCTGATTTTTCGGTAACAATAGTAATAAACCTGGAAAGTAATTGGTAATAAAATTTTTAATTGAGTAAATTAACAAGCATTTTATATCAAGCATTAAATTTACAAATTAAATGTGATTTAATAGTTATCATTGACTAATTATATTTTCAGGTATACTGTATATTTAGAGATCGTCTTAGAATTAATTAAGTTACGTTATATAAAGTTAAATAAAAATGGAATTAAGTTAAGCTTCAGCTTAGGCTTCAGCTTCATATGCCCTAAAATTACGATTATAAGCCGCAACAAATAGTTTTTCGAAATCTATGTATTTTGAAAATAAATTTGAGTATAGGTCGCATGTTATATATAGGCCGCATTTTAATTTTGCAAAATATCAATAGAGATCTCTATAAGCTAATAATTTTATTATTTTTAAATAACGTGTATAAATATTTCGACTCAATTGAAGAAAGTATTGACAACGAAGAAAGTGATAGCGATCAAGTCTTAATCAAAAATTAGCTCAATATAGTTTTAACTTAATCGAAACATTTAATTTATGTGTTTTACTACGATTTCCATGGTTTTGACTAATTTTAATTTCCTTCTAAAATTTTGAAAACGATTTTATGTGTAAGCGGCACTTGATGTATAGGCCGCATAATCAACAAATTTATGAAATTTACTTTTTTTCTTAGATAGGCTGCGGCCTATAATCGTAATTTTAGGGGTAACCTGAAATCTTGATATGCACAAAGTAACATTATTTTTCTGCGAATTTTGCGAATTAAAATATTAACTAAATTTAAAAGCAAATTTTAATAATTACTATTACTTCGTAAACCTTTTGGGATTTCAGAACAAATTCACTTTTTGCCATTTAAATCTGATAAAAATGTTTGTTTATGTTACAATTTCAATCAGTATAAAAAAGGATTTATTTAACGAAAAAATCCGATGCCTAACATTAATTCGCAATCGTTGTTATATAGAACCTTACAATTTAAAAATTCTACGATCAAAATGCTTACCATTCTATAATCTATATTCTATATTTATTGTTTCAATTTTTCCCATTTGACTTTCATTTAAAATATTTAAAACTAGCATATTCTTTGGCAACTAATATTATATCATGTATTTTGTTGAGAAAACCAAATTGAATTAAGAAAATGTTCACAAATTTCATTAGATTCTAAATCAGTATGGGTTTAATGAATTTATTGTAATTTCAACAGTATTTGTAATATAGCTTATTGGGTTATTTGTTTGAATGCGATTGATTGTATCTAATGTTAGATTAGTAATGAAAAGTAATAAATAAATCAATATTCATCGCCAGTTGGTGTTGAATGATGTATTGATTGAAGAGTGAATAGTATGCAACACTGATGTAACTCATAAAGCTTTAAGCGATGTTAGATAAGCAGAAATTGGGGACTAATAGTGCTCTTATAGAGAGGAAAGGTAAACATAATTTTGGCGGTTTTTCGCCGTATTAGAGGAAACGCTAATAATCTAAATCGCAGTTTTCTGCCTTTAGGCCACAGTTCTTGAAATGAAGCTTTGATTTAGTGATAGCTGTTCTATTATAGATGAATATATATTGCATTAGCAGACAGTCAAGAGGATAATATTTCGATTCAAACACTTAACTTAAGCCTAAATATATGAAACTTTTTCGTTTCATTTGATCATACGATTTTATTTTAACGCTAATAAATACTCTAAATGTTCAGCTATCGGATAATTCCTGTCTTTCGGTTAAAACTTTTTAGCTCACTTTAAAAAAGTCAACTATTGGATTTGGATGTCATTTTTAAATTCTTAATGTTAATTAATGGATTTTTCAATTTTTTTTACTTTTAAAAATTTTTTCATTTTTTTGATTTTTTTCAATTTTTTATCCATTTTTATTGTAAAAATACAATGTTGTGGAAAAATATTTTAGCTCACTTTGAATAGAAGTTGAGCGTATAGATTTGACAATGTCTGTCCGTTCGTCTGTCCCGATGTCCGCAGTTTTATATTAAAAAAGGGTTTAGCAAAATTCTTACGTTAATAAAGGGATATATGCAACTTTATATTAGAGATGTAAATTTAGGCTGAGCCTAAGATTCTACGGTAGGCTCTAGGCTGACAGGTTACAACATGTCGGAGGCTGTAGGCGTAGGCTCCAAAATATTCTATAGGCTTTAGCTTAGGCCAGCCTATTTTTTAATAACCTTAGGCTTAGGCTGTAGGCTCAATATAAAAAATAATTTTAAATGAAAATTTCTAAAGGATGAGCAATACTTCAAGCATGAAATTATTATGCTTTTCTCTATTAAATAATTTTTTTCATTAAACTTATATATCAGTTTAATAAGATTTACGTCAGTAAATAAGAGGCTAGAGGTTAGTCCGCCTATTTTTTTGAAGGCTTAGGTCCTTTGAATAATGTAGGTTTAGTCTATAGGCTGCAGACTAGGTTTACAAAAAAACATAGGCTTAGGCTGTAGTCTGAGCCTAAGCCTAAGGTTAGGCCGCCTAAAACTTACATCTCTACTTTATATTATAGGGGTTAGAACTAATATATTTTTTTCATAACTATATTAATCTGCGAAAACAGCTCATTGTTAATGTGTCATTATTATTTTGATTTTTTTACTTTTTTTAAATTTTTTCGATTTTTAAAATTTTTTTACTAGTTTTTATTTTCCCATTGTTTTTTCAAAAAATGTTAAGCAACAATATAATAAGTTCTTTGGCGTTTAGTAAATGCATTTAATTTTCAATTCACTAAACTGCACATAATTATTCACTTATATATTTGAATCAAAGTGAGTGCTTTATAGTTGCTGATAATTTTAATAAGTTTATTATGTTATAAGCAATTAATTATTTTACGTCATATAAAATTTATTTATTTATTTACCTTACTATACCTCCAATTTCTACTTCTATTCTATTATCTATTATTATACTAAATAAATGCTGTCAGCCTCTGTCGTTGCCATAGCAACATTATAAAATGCTATACGGGCTATAATAGTGGTTATAAACTGGTTATTGAAATAAAGGAATCAAAAAAAATAAATAAAAGGGAAAAAGTTAGTCAAAAACAGTCTAACTTTTCTTCAGCTTAGTTTTAAAAATTTTTTAATGTTTAAAAACTGATTGAAAAAAGAACTGCTGATAATTAGCGTTCGAAACGTCTCAAAATTATTCACAATATTGTGATTTAAAATCGTTTAAACTTTACAGAAAAAAGTGAGAAACTTATAAATGTGCCTAATAAATAAAAGGGAGCCTGGATGATAGGAATTACCAGTACTGAATATTTAGAAAAAAGTGGCATGCATTTTGATACTAAAAAAATTTAAGCATCATTTAATCTAGAATTTTTAATAATGTAAACAAATAAATTTATTAAAAGAGTATTGCTGTACTTCTTAGATTTAGTATATGAAATGAAACAATAAAATAAACTTCATATACTGTTTACAGAAAAATAACTTTATATAAATATAAATAGTTTACGACTATCTACACTTTAGTATAAACTGGCAAATGGGCATAATTAATAGGAACGAAAAGGCTCCGAACATCTAATTTATTTTCATTTAGACTCGAGTAACAATGAGTTAATTTACTGTACAAGTAGAGATAAAAGAGAAAATAACAATTTTAAAGCATATAATTATAATCTAATAATGTATAGGACTTAAATTACTGAAAATATGTCGGCTTTGACTTGTAATGCGTTAAACTTTTAGATAATTATATCATAAACAGACCTTTATTAACGAATTTCCTATTCAAAGTTAGCCATGGAATGAAGAACGAATAGTTCTAAAGAGCGATAACTTAATCCGCTAATATTTTAAAAGTGTGGGAAAATGGGTTGAACTCAACATTTGCCTTCAGATTCAACTAAAGAAAATTATCGATTTAAATTATCTTAATCCTTTTAAGAAAGCTTTTAAGAAGTATTAACTATAATTTCAAAATCTCTGTTCTGAAAGCTAAACTCTTTTCACATAATAAATGTTCATATTACTAATAATTAGGGCTTTGAAAATCGTTAGAAAAACTAGTGCCAAACCGTTTGTTAATCGTTAGCCAAAATTCGTTAGAAATTTTAGATACTAAATTAATTTTAAAATTATTTATAGTTATTTAAACCCTAAAATTCATTGAAAACCTTACTGTAGTATATCGAAACTTCAGAATTACATTTTTGTTTCTCTCTATCATTATCTGTCCGCAACAATGAAATTTTTTAACGTCAATATAAAATAAGTTTAGTTATAAAAAATATGGTTGAAGTTGTGTGTAATATGCATGAAAATGATTTAATTGTTGATTTGAATTGTTATATATGAATAAAGTCTTTTTTAAATTATAAATAGTGTTTTAAATCCGAATCCGCTTCGCGGCAATATAAACCTTTTATTTATTTAATTCGCTCAAAACAATCTATAATTACCAGTTTTTGCCTTATATCAAGTTTAATATTGCTAATATAATCGTTATATATTGTTTTATTGTTGAATCTCTAATGCATCATTAATGGAAACAGGAATGCTCTTTATTAGTTTAAACATTGTTATACAATAAAAGTAAAATTATTAAAACATTTTTGATTCTTGAATTCGCTTGAACTACAATATCAATAATCAATTTAATGCTATCATAGCCCGTATAACGCTTTATATATTGTTTAATTGATAAACACTCTTTACTTTCCACTTTTCTCTTATAATTCAACAATGTTCTATAACGCTTAAATATTATTATAAATTTCTTAAAACCTTTAACATTTTAACCAAAACAGTTAATCTTTCGTGAAATTGTGAAATTAGCTTTTTAGCTCACTTTAAAAAAACGGGCTTATGGTTTTGACAATGTCTGTCCGTCCGTTTGTCTGTGCCAAGTTTTTTATTAAAGGGAATTCACCTGTTTCTTATCTTAATAAACTGAATTTGTAGTTATTACCTTGGATAAGAAATTTATATTTTTGACACATAAGTTGCATTAACCTAAGAAAAGTGAGCTCTCTATGAATGTTCCGTGTTCCGTTCTTGTTTTAATATTGTAAGAGAACGTGACAGACAGACAGACAGACAGACAGAAAGAGATCTTTTAGATAATAAGGATATCAAGAAATACTTTTTAGTATCTCTCTCTCTCCTCAACAATATAACTTTGTGTCACGTTGTGCTAAAATACTTATTTGTACTGTGATTTCCTAACAAAATCTAAAAATACAAGTGATTGGTGCGTTGCTATTAGCAACGCATAATGGGCAAGGATGTTCCAGTGTGTCGGCTTGGGGGTTACTTTCGGACTTTTCAAAATTTTAAGAGGGGGTTCAAACTATACGGTGTTTAGAGACAATTTTTTTGCCGTCGGCCAAAAATACATTAAATTGTTCATTTTCATATTTAGGTAGGGGTCAACTTTTTGAAATTCTTAGGGGTTTACTCTGTCAGCCCCCCTCTGGAACACCCTGTTATACACTATAAAGTTATATACTGTTAGTTACTATAACATATGCTTTAAATTACTATCACTCTAATTCGTGCATTGTTTATGCTATGAAAAGTGCAATAAAAGGGTTAAATGCTATTTTGGGATGGATTGAGCTCTAAAAGCTATGTCGAGAACCGTATGCTCATGAAAAAAGTATAGTGAAATGCATAAGCTCTCCAACTTTAAGTGCTCGAACTACTCATTTCAGGCGTCAGCCAAAAAGTTGACCCACTTCGTTAAAGTACTGTATATTAAGATATTAACTATTTGAGAACATTGTTGTATTGAGCGAGAAAGTAAAGTGAGAAATAATATATAACGGGCAAAGCATAAAACGTATAATATATAAACAATATTACGGAAGGGTAATAGTATATTCAAATTAAATATATATATTTATGAACGTTAGGATTAGGTTTACTAGCAGAGGGTCGCAGAAGGGTGTCCTAGTTACTTCAAAAGAATCAAATCGGTGTTTCAAGTTCTCCTAATATATTTAATTATACTATTTTATTAATCTGTATTATATACTAAAAGAATCATCTCTCTCCCTCTGTCACGTTCTCCTATAATATTAAAACAGCTAATTTTTTTATAAACGTTGTCTAACAATATCTAAAAAAATAAATACTATAAACTACTAAAGAACATTGTTGTATTGCACGAGAAAATAGTGTTAAATGCAACAATAAAACAAAATGATAGTTAATATAAACAATATAATTCGTTATACGGGTTAAAAATGTTATTTCCACGCGAAACGGGTTTCTAACTAGTATTATCAAAAAATACATTAAAATGCATTTACTAAAAAAGAACATTGTTTATCTCACAAGAATTATATGTGAGATTTAACAATATATAACGAGTACGATAAACAATAGAAAACGTTATAATGTCTTTATTAACTACAGAATAACTGTAACGGGTTACTGAGAAAAAGGAATGACATGTTTTGTTAAGTTGTTTATAAAACGGAAAATGAATATTGAGGTTAATAATAAGTAATGTTTATGGACCATATAACAATTAAAACTCAAGTCATTTGCATATTACACATTAACGGGGTTGCTAGTCATTATAATTTAAAATATCAAGATTTTTTTAAACAATGAAATACAGTTATGTGATTCCTCAATTTAATAGTTTAAAACTTTTTACCTTAAAACTTAATACCTAGTTTCATTATGGAAGTGTATTTTGTGATTATTAAGAGGTTTTAATAAAAAGGTGACAGTAATAAGCCTTTTTTAAAATGTGGATGTAGTGATTGAAAATTTTGTATCATTGATGTGGAATGGAATCGGAGATTACTTCAGGTAAAGTGGAGTGGAAAAATTAATTTTGCTGTTAATGAAACATTTAACTACTTTTATCTCCGCGTTTGTGGAACTTTACAGAATTTTAGATTAATTTTACAAAAAAAATACATATTTCCAAAGTGAATAAATTTTATAAACATTATTTTACAGATTAAAATTACTTTTATTAAGCAATAAATTATTAACATTTCTAGTAATTATCTGCATACTAGGAAATTATCCAAATTGTCTTATTGTTTTAATTTTTTCTACCGTTAGTTGAAATTTTGGAACATTAATAGATAGGAAAAATTATGGTTATCCAATCACTAGTTGGATATTTATTCCCTTAAGAATAAAAAACACTGTTAGGAGACATTAAAAATGTTTACTAAAACCGAACATTAATTTTAAATCGCACGCATTTACATATTTTTATCAATATTAAGATTTATACCTTGAAAATACACACAGTAAGCATTTTTAAAAAGAAAAATGTCAATAGTTCCACTATATATGCTCTTCCGTACACTTTATGCTTTATAGGTATCAAAAATATTTGATAAAATTGTTGATACTATCGGTCCGTTATTAAAATGGAAATTTTTACTTAACATTTTCGATTTATTTAAGAATAAAATTTATACAAAATTATTATATTATAATAGCGATCTTTTTGTTTTACAAAATGCGAAAATTATTTAATAATTTTATTTAAGATTACTTAAATTGGCAAAAAATTGAAAGCAAAGATTGGGGATAAAAGTTTCTAACAAATGGTTTGAAAAATAGGAAAAATGGTGTATGTTTTTATATAGTAACAGTAACATTGAATTAGGAGTTGAGATGAAGTATATGTGAAGTAAAGCTTACGACAGTTGTTTGTAGTAAGTATATCGATCTAAGGCGAAGACAAATATTGCACAAATACTGTAGGCGGTAGACCAAACAACCAATCATTTGTCTGTTTTGCCAGTTTAAGCCATATTTTATTAAAATATTCTCAGTTTCTGTTACCAATAGTATTATTTAGTTGTATTTGGTTTAAGTAGCTAATTGTGTTAACGGGATATTTAGCCCATTGTGTAATGTCTGTTATATTGGCTATAAATACTAGTCTTTTCATATCTCGCCATTGGATGAAAACATTTTCTAAGCTGTCACTCTCTGTTAGTAAGTAAACTTGATTTTCATCAGTTTGCGCAAAACCAATTGAAAAATGCAAAACTATTACTAAGTGAATGTGATTTATATCAATTTATAGTAAGTAAAAAGTTTTTTAAAGGTGCTTTAGCTCTAAATGTTATTCTAAATGTTATTGTGAAAGAAAGCAAATTTACTATTTTAGAGTGAAAAGAAAGCGATTACATTAGCTTTTTATGTATGTTCGCTGACAACTCTCACAACTGTGCCTTTTGTCAACTCAGTGAATCTGTTGGGCAAAGTTGTGAACCATTTGAATCGTGAAATTATTAGTTCAAATTCAATCATTTACATTGAATTAATTGATAGTTTCGTAGTTTCTGTATATCGCTATGATGTCTCCGATCGAAACTAATATTAGTTGTGATAATAAAAGACAAAATATGTGTAATAATAGAGTGGAACAATCAATAGCACTAACTAATGTTCATCCCATATCAGCAACACGTTCGTCAGTGTTTTGTATCGAACACTTACTCAACAATAGTAAACACGTCAATACAGATCGAGTCCAACAACATTTATCATTCGCTAATACACAACACTCCGGTAATTAACCATTTAATTATTACAAATATGAGCAAACGCTAAATTCTGTTTATTATCAAACTATTTTTTAATTATATTCCATAGTTGTTTATAATTATGTAGCAAATTTTAAAATCAATATAGTTTCTTAAACTTATTAAAACTTAATAGTAATAGTAACTTAATTTCTTTATGCTTTATAATTTTTCTTTCATTTCAAAGCTTTTTATTGCACAAATGCTTCTTAAATGTTAGATTTAAAATTCTGTCTTTTCTATAAAGCAGATTTAAGAGAGATGTTTGTCTCATCAAATTCAAAGTTTTATAAATAATTATTTTTATAGAAAACAATTCGCGACACATTCATAGATAGCTTACTTTTTCTTATGTCAATCCAAACTTTTGGAATAAATATATTAGGTTTTTAGCCTATGATGACAATATGTCAAATCCCTTTATTAATATACAAACTGTTGACATAGAGACAGACGAACGAATAGCTTTAAAATCATTAGCTCTACTTTCTTAAAAAAGTAGCTAAAAATGAAATATGTTTCCGTAAATATTTTTCTTATGTTTTTCCAAACTGAAGAATATACTTACGATAATGCCTAATAGTAAGTAAATAACGCAAAGAATTATTTTTCTAAACAGAATATTGTGTACACTCATAAAATTAGTAAATTACATTTAAATATTGTGTTCATACTGCATTATAAACTAAATTATAATTGTTAGAAATTGTTAAAACAAATTTAAATTATTAAATATAATTTTGAGTAATTTATATAACATAAATTATAAAAGTTTCAATAACTGTAAATCTAAAAAATAAGTAAAAATATCTAATAAATCATTTACCGGTACTTAGAATATCAAATAAAACAAGTTTGGTAAGAAAATTTAAAGGTGTCAAAAATCAAAGCAAACAACGAACAATAAACTCATTTAGAATTATTACTAAATACACTGCATTAACGAATATTAAATTAATTTAATCGATAGTTATTAATTTTTAAAGTTTCAGTCTAAAAAACACCCCCTTTTTACATCAAAACTTTAAAGACCCTCCACAGCCCTCCTTTACACCCTCCGCAGAAATTTCTTTTCTAATATATATTACTCAATGTTCTCTATCGAATAAAACTGGTTTCAATTAATTCAACTTAAGACACTTGGAGTAATTCCCTCGTAAGGTATACATAGACGAGCAGACATCTCAATTCCAATAGCTTGTCTTTTTAAATAAAACTAAATTATTTTACACACAAATATTTATCAGACTTTCCATTAGCATAAATATGGATATGGATTATGGTTTGTCTATGAATGTGATTCGATACTTTATCTTCATTAAGTGTTTTAGAATACTTAAAACAAGTGTTTTAAAAAAATCTAGTAAAAGATAATCCTTTTGGATATGGAATATATATTGTTTAAATAGAACTAGAATTTAAGTGGAATATCCCGTTTTGGATAGTCTAGAATTATAAATTTTAAACGATTCATAAACTATTAACTAAAACGAATTGCATGACAAAAATTAAATTTTTATAAAAATAATTATAATTAAAGAAAGGAAACAATCGATTGCTGAGGCCAATTACTAACTAAATTTAACTGGAAAATTATTTTTTAAATAAAGCTAATTTTTATAAATGTTTCTAATCACGCATATGTCATGTTTAATTAATTAAATGTTCATTAATAATAATCCGTAGAATATACTTGTAATGAAAAACTAATTATATGAATGGATGGGTTGTATTGAAAAATTGCACATTCAAAGCTTTGCACATTTTTAACTAAATAAAATATCCAGCCTTTTTATTTACAAACCTTTTAAACGGGCACTAAATTATAGCAATAAAAGCTAACAGTTTAAACAAATTAAGTTAAACACCTTAAAACTTAGAGAATAATGTGCAGTGAATTTTGACTTTGCTTACTGTAAAAGCAGATATACAGATTTGTGTTTATCTGTTTGTCTTTGCACTCTACTGTATAATTAATAAAGGGATTTTGTGTTTTATAATAATAAGGGTATGGGTATGATAGTAAGCTAGTCTTTCAAATTATCTTGTAAAAGCTCCGAATTCTTATATTGATAAAGTGATGTTTTTCATAAATAATATGATTTTTTTATAAACATAAGTGTAAATTACCTGATAGGCTGTTTTTTCATGAAAGTAGTAACTTGAATAAAACTTTTTTGAGCTGAATATTCCGTATTTTTTTATGCATACGCTGTTTACCAGTGGAATAATCCGTTTTTGGAGAATATAGTATATAACCCGATTTTTGTATCATATTACGTTTTAAATTAATAATTATGCATTAAATTAAGAGATTAATTAAATATCCAATATTAGAAAGGAATGAATTTAAATATCCATTCCGTTTTTGTTGAATATGCAATTTTAACTTAACTTTTATACATAACTCAGATATAAATTAAACAAAATGTAATATGCTGTTATAAAACAGATTTTACAATTTTTGAAACTATTAACAAAAAACTAAATTTCATAAAAATAATTATATAGATAGTAGCGAACGGAAAAAGCTAGCGATAAATTACTAAAACTATTATTGTAAAGTATTAAAACAATATTTTTTATATAAAACTTTAAAAATAGGAACAGTACTTTATAACTCTATTTAATGCCTATTTTAATATATAAGACGCAACCATGTGCCTTAAAATATGCTCCTTTAATATACAAAGCATTTAATATACGGTATTATAGGTGTTCCATATTATCTTAAATTTATTTTTAAATGATTTAAGTCTTAAAGTGGCTTACAATTAAAAGAGAAGAGTTCTTAAACAGAAATTTACAGTACAATAATAGCAACGGCGGAGCCAATAGTTCCATATCTTTAAAGCTTACCACAAAACTTTTTACAGAAGAATGCGTTTACAGATCAGTCATTTACAAAATTAACAAACGTTTTAATCTTAGAGGTACAGAGGATAATCTTAAAATTACTGGTTGACCACAATAGAGATCAATTATAAAATGGCGATAAGGTTTTTGCAAAAACACCCGATATTTCATTAAAAAGGGCTTCACTTAAGACTAAAATACCAAAATAAATTTTATATGGCATTAATTGAATGTGTCAAAAAAGTGATTATTACCATTCATTGAAAAATATCATAAAATAGAAGACAAAGTTTTAACTCCTTGTCATTATTACGTAACGATCACACTGTTAATAAATTTAATTAGAATTAACACCAAAAGTTACACCAATCTAAAATTTTTGAGCATTAAGTGAGTCATAGAATAGAAATAGAAAAAATTGCTAAATAAATAACATGTTTTTAATGGAATATGGACTAGTTTTTCAAAAACAGTAATTTAGAAAAGTGAAAAAAAACTTGATGAAAGACTTGACGCAAAAGCAGAGAACACTTGGCAAAGATGGAGTGTATTCTTCTTTTGACTTATGAAATTAACACACATTGAGTGGATTATTAAAACATTCTATAATAAACTAAAATAAACTAAATGTTCAACTTTCGGGGCACACTATATTCATATTTTTTTAAGATAATGCGCGCAATATCTTTATAATTTGGAGGGATTTTGGTAAAATAGTCGTCAAATAACTTACCATTTTTCCAATTTCCAAGTGACGGAAAAAGAACATGTTTAACGTTATGCGCCTGAAAAAAGAAAATTGAAATGAAATATAAATCTAATGGAAAATGAATTATTTTTGCAACACATTATCCAATAAACATTGAAACCTTAAACGAGTGCTATTCCGTTACTTGTAAAACACTGGCAAGCCTTTGGCATATCTACTTGGAATTATATAAGTTAATTCTTCCTTTAAACTGAATCTTTTTATAAACTGATGTACATGTAGATAAAAATTTTGAAGCAAGAAATTACTATTTGAATTGTTTTTCCTACTCCTCCTCCTTTGTTCATAATACAATAGGCTTTTACAGTATTAATTTTTGAAAATTTTTCTCTTCAAAGATAACTTTTTTAAATAATAGATTTTCAATATTAAAATTAATTTTTAATAACTTTTAATTAATTTATTAGAAGATATATTCGATGGTAAAGAAAAGTTTATAAAGGATAATGAACTAAATGATGAGGAGATTGTTACTGATGATACAGAAAGATGTACTGAATTAGATAGACCAAGAAAAATAAGGAGAAGCAGAACTACATTTACAACTTATCAATTGCATCAATTAGAGCGAGCCTTTGAAAAGGTTTTTTGTCCGTTAAACTTATTAAGTATTATTTTGATTTGTATTTTTTAGACTCAATATCCGGATGTTTTCACCAGAGAAGAATTGGCGCTTAGGCTCGATTTAAGCGAAGCGCGAGTTCAAGTATGAATTTCATTTTTTAAACTTTTTATACTTTATTTTTGTTATATTTAAATTATTTTTAAGCCTCAAATTTTTAAAAAGCATTAGATTGGAATATTTTATATCACACAGAACATCATCTTATATTTTTTAATTCTAAATTAATCCTTATTAAATCCTAAATTAATACTAAATTTATATCTTACACAGTTCTCCGCAATATCCTGAGAGATAGTTTTAAAATATGGGAGATAATTTATAAAAACTTACGATTGCTTCAAAAAGTTCAAACTCATTTTTATTAAAACATATTAATTGCAATTATTTTAACACTTTATTTCCTTATACAATGCATTTAATTATTGATAAATCATTATTTTAAAAGCAATTAAGATATGCTTGTTTTATATTTAAAAATCTATACAATTTAAAAAATAGTAGAAATGTAAGTTTTATTAGCAAATGAGTAAACTACCATAAATAGAACTACCGTTAGTTTGGCGAGAATGATATGATGTTGAGCTTGCTATGCCAATAATAAATACATTTTGAAACACAAAGTAACATTACTCTGTACTGTTGGTATCACAGAATATGCTCATTGTTATATCTTATTTAGGTTAATATAAAAAATGTTCTGTCAGAGTAAATGCTTTACTATATTCCTCCTCAATTAGTGAAACGATTTTGTTTTGTTCAACTATTGCCTAATACTAAAAGAATTGTGTATAGAATCGTAAGCCTTTGTAATCTTTTAATCCTTCTTTATAAAAAACGCTAATATGATGGCATCTAACAGTTATTCGTTTTTTAAAAATGAATGAAACGTATGCTAGAATATGATATTTATAGGTTTTAAAACCTTTTTTCGACGACATGTTTTATTCGATTTAATTAGATATGAATAAGACCTGAATATCTTAAGATCAGATTTTGTAAAGCAATAAATCCGTTTCATTAGAAAGTATATGCAATCATCCAATCATTCCGACAATTTTTTAATTGTTTTATTTAAATGACTGATAAAATTAATTAAAGTAGAGTTATTTATGATTTAATTATTAATTTTTGATAGGTTTGGTTTCAAAATAGAAGGTAAATAAAGTCAATAGAAAATAGATTAATTTGAATTAACAAATTATTGGATACAGAGCTAAATGGAGGAAAAGAGAAAAGGCATTGGGAAGTGACAGTCCATCTTTCACATCAAATTCATCACCAATTAATTTAGTGAATAATTACGACGCAAATATGATGAGATTCAATATGAATAGTGTGTCGTATTTTCCATCACCACTCCAATCATTGCCACCATTATCATCATTGCCATCACTATCATCGACTCCAATATCGCCATCATTACCGATGCATTCCGTATGTGGAGAACCAATTTGGTCTTCACTATCATCGCAATTAGATTTGTCTAAATCGCAAACACATAACCCATGGAATTCTGCTTTACTATCAGCATATATGCTTCATTTCTGGCCAAACAATGCAAATCAATGTCAATCTTTAAGTACAAAAATATGTTCACCAAACTCACCATTATCTCAATCAAATCACATACATTCAAATACATTACTAAATCAACAATCAATGTTGGAATTATTCCGTCAAAAGGCATGCCATATAAGTTCAACTCCTATCTCTGAAACAGCCTCAGAATCTAATGGAGAAGAGAAACAATCGAAATATAGTCATCAAACATCGCACAAAGAGCAAACTGTTTGTGAAACACGACAATCATAGCCATATAATAACCAATTTCAATTAAAATACCATATAAGGTATAGACTAATTTATAGCAAAACATTATTAATTATGTGGTTATCATATAGTTATAAGCTTAAAATTTTATATTTTCAATTAAATCTTATAAACATGAAAACAACATAGTTGTTAACTGCTGGCACTCTATATTTTATAAAATTAATTGTACTGCGCTTTATGTTTCATATTTTACATTTTAGAAATCGATTCAAACTGACAAAACTATCAAAGATATACAGTATTCATTTTCTTTTCATAACCTTTTATTTTATTTGAATTCAAAATAATTAATCATAAAAAGTGGATTTAATTACCTGTATATTTGAAAATTAAGTTAAATTTAATATAAATGATACTTTGACAATAAACGGCGCAATACAGACCTGTTTTTCAGCTCTTATCAATTTTGTAAATAGAAAGTGTAATCGTAAAAAAATTTTAGGCCCTCCACACTCAAGCCCAAGCCTGACAGAAGCCCGAACAGTTTTCTTAAATTTTTTTTATCTGACTGCAATTTTGTCAGATATATGGATTTGGGTATGTCCGCCCGTCTGTCCGCCCGTGCACACTCTTATGTTAATAAAGGGATTTTGATCTTTACTCTAATAAAGAGATTTTACCAACTTCTTATTCTAATTAACTTAGATCTTTATATATCTATCTTGATTATAATTAAATTTAATTTGTGCTTATTTGTAAATTATGATTAGTTTTAATGATACAGTATAATATTATTTTTTTAAATTTTTGTATATCTTAATGTTTATCTTAATATTTTTACCAAAATTAAAATTTTCGGCTTTTCATTTTTTGGTACAGAAGCTCAACCCGATACAGTTTTTAAATTAATACAGTAAGACCCGAATCCGAAAAAGGATTGAGGCCGAAAAATTAAGGGCTCGATGCATACTCTAAACTACAGTGAAACACACAAGTATTCATAACTAAACACAGAACTATTCATAAAACATCGCACATATGGTTTACTTACACACAACTTTTCATAAAACAGGCAAAACTTTCCATAACGCGTCAAAAGTTTTATTGCGTTGCTTTGTTTTTGAGTCACAAACTTAGAGTCAGTCAAAACAAAACTTAAATTGAGTGAATTAAACAATAGTAATTCAGAATCAACACTAATTCTATACGTATACTATAATAATTAAACGTAATAAATGATTAGAACTAAATTTTAATGCTTTTTAATGTATTGTATATTTAACTCTATGAAAAGTTTTGCCTGTTTTATGAAAAGTTGTGTGTAATGAAACCATATATGTGAAGTTTTATGAAAATTCTTGCCTGATTTATGAATACTTGTGTGTTTGACTGTAAAACTCAAGCCACACTTCCTTTCAGTTCATAAATCGCACTTTAACACAGTTTTGCTTAAGATTACATCATTAATCATCAAACATTATTATATTTTATAAGAATTTAAAAATGTTTGCTCAGTGATCATATTCTACAAAATTTGAAACATTACTCATAAATCAACCACTCAATCATCAATTCACACTTACACACTACACTATCACTTAATACTAAAGTGTGATATGTTTCCAATATTTAATTTTTAATTGTTCTGCAAAGAATTGAGCTTTTTAAATTTTAATTTTTAAATTTTTAATAATACAATAAAATTAATTAAACAAATTTTATTCATTGTTATAAAAGACGAAGTAATAAATGACTAAACAATGAATTTGATTGCTGCACGAGTTCTTAAACACAATTTCGTAATTTAATGATAAAACATAAAACGAAATATTGAAAAATAAAACATGCTTTTAAAAGCTAGTTTTAATTAAAGTTATGACGAGGTTTTTTAGATTACGGGATCTAACAATAGCATTTCGTCCATTTTTTTAAAACTTGGTTTTCTATGTTCAATTTCATTTTAATTTCAATTCAATTGCTTATAAAACATGAGACTAACGCACGCAAACTTAATTAAAAATCGAATAATAATATAAACTGTTCAATATATCTCTTAATACACTATATTGTATTATTAATATTTTTTGATATACATTTTGTTGTATGTAACAAAAGTCTAAACTCAAGCGATAGTAACGTGAACGAAGTGATTGAAAATTTCTAGTTATAATATCATACTGTATACTGATCTGTAATTATTTAAAAAGCTTTAATTTGAAATCTTTAATAATTTTCTTATTTATTCAATAGATTTTTGGTTTCAATTAGAAAACGACAATTTTTATGTGAACATTGCTAAGAATTACGGTGTTTTGCCAAACATAATATAAGAAGAAATAGAGTACTGATGTGGATTATAGTATATAAATTAATATGATATATCACTTTTTGATCATAGAAATTTAAGTATAATGGCTTTAAGGTTGAGAGCCAAACAACATACAGTATTGATCACATTAGTAAAAGTTTAACTATTGTATAATATTCTATTAAATCACTAAACATTACAATATTCCGTTATTTATATTAAATTAATTAGTGATTTACACGTGTATTATTCAATTAAAACATTTAAAAAATAAGCTCATTTGTTGTATTACTCCTTTATTGAAATTCATTAATTGAACATCAATTTAATTAAATTTTTGATGCTTTCTATCGAGTCTGTAACGAACCATCACTTTTCTAACTAATAATCTAAAGTTAATAAAGTTGTAAATTTTTTAAAATCTTTCAATTGAGACTTTACTTATAGCATAAAAATCTGTTCATTTATTCGCACATTTATGAATATAGTATTCTCTGTATGTTTGCTCAAAAACAGAGGATTAAGCAGTGAGAAGAGGATTAGTATTTTGTACTTCAATAAGTTATTCACTACTTAACTAACATAGAGTGCATTATTGTGTGAGTCAATGATTTTGTATAAATAAATTTAATACGTTTTGAGTGTTTCTCCCTATGTATCTAATAATTGCAAAAATACACTGTACGGCACTAAACATAACCCTATACTGTATTTCTATTATACAGCTGCGGCAGAGAACTATGAATTGGAAAACCTTGTTAATTATATTGAATAAGAATTAATATAAATTTGAAACAAATTAACTTTGCGATTGCGTTATTAATAATGTTAGACTGATACTGAGAAAACACATAGACATATACACATAGATACAGTTAGTATAACATGATAGTTGAGTGGTGACAATTCAATTTGATGAGCTCTGAACAGTGGTCAGTGAGGCATGAAAGGGCTTGCATTTATAGTGCGAGATGCGATCAGCTTTGCCTTTCCTAATGCAAACCAATTGATGAAAAGTGATGAGCGACTATCAGAGAGAATATACGTTTCATTAGGTACTCAGTTGGGCACAAAACACTATTGAAAACAGCTTTGATACTATATAACTATAACCCCAAGCTCTGGGGATCAAAACCTTAAACACAGTATTGGGCGGACTTCCGGCTTTAGGTCAATATTTGAGCTTACTTTCTATATACAGTATACTCACTATGCTTAATATTCCTATTTAATGTTAGCTAATTCTCTATTGATCACTATTGCATGCAAAGCGATTCAATATTCGTCAAATTGATTAAAGTTCTCAAGTAAATATTGACTTGAATTATAAATTAGATATCTTGCTATCAGTAGACACATAAACTGTTCAAAATTGTATAAAATGTTCATTTCAACGCACCAAATAAACATAGATAATTAGAAAATTTTTGATCATCAAATTTTGCTCATCAAATTGATATCACGTGTCTTTAAATAGTGAATATACTGATGGATAGCGTTGAAGTGAATCTATTCTAGTAATATAAAAGGTGTAAACAACATTTTTCTGCCTCTAGAAACAGGAATAGATTAAGTGATGCATATACGGCGCCAATACATCCAATACATCCAATACTGGCAATGCATTACATTTAATGTAACAGGCATTACAGGCTAAACTACAAGACGCGTAAATGGCCCTCAATTTGTTGGTCTTACACACTGGCTTCTTGAGCTATAAGCTATATAGATCAGTCTTTTCATGTTATGAAGTGGTTTTAGCACAGACTCTGCATGCAATGCACAGTTCATACACTTATGTGCGACAGAAGGTCTCTTTAGTATTTTCTCATGCTATTCGCATACTATTCACTACTGTAGTAACTGTACCAGCAGTACAGAGTAATCCGCTTTTTCCAGATCGTTGATTCTGGCAGAATAGTTTTATGCCCATGCTTTCTCTCTTTCTCTGACATTTGAGCGCAAAGCTTATGAAACCCAAATCAATTGTCATGTTCTTCAATTTAATGTAGTGTACACTTTAGGTATACGGTAGAGTGTAGATTCTAGGCTCCAGTTTAAATTTATATGATAAATAGATATAACAAACCCATTTTAATACCATTTCAACTAATTAATATTCAACTGCATTAACTCCCATTACTTATTAGCTAATATGGTAAACATCATTTAAATTGATTTTCTGTTATACCTTTCATTTTTTATTCTATCAAAACTTTACTTTACTATGTAATGCACTAATAAATGGCATGACATAACATGACATTTTGTCGTTATTGTTATGCCAAATCCCCTTTCAATGATTACATGTATTTCCAATGTTTATACGCGCATACTTTAAATCATTACTTATCATAAGTAATAGATTAATTTTAAATTTCGGTAACCGTTTGATTAACCAAACATCAATTTAATATAAATATTAGAGTTTACGAACCACTAAACTATTAAATATTATAAAAATAAATTAACTTTGAATTAAATGTTTTCATAGTTGATTAAAAATGGTAGCAGCAGCACAATAACATACTCATTCAAAAATGCTATCTAAAAGGATTCATGCCAAAGATCAAAGTACTAATTCTGAACGAATGATTATCTATTATTATCACAATAATTTACTATAAATTATTCTGGCAGTAGCATAATGGCATAATATTTTAAATCCCTTAATTAATATAAGACTATAAGACTGAGGACACCGGGACAGACAGACAAACAGACGGACGGACAGACATGGTCAAATCCATAAGCTCGACTTTTATATAAAAAGTGAGCTAAAAAATTGTTTTAATTTAATTTTGTATTACCTTTAGCAGATACAATTAAAATTTAGTTGGCAAATAAATAATGTAAGTTTATTATAATTATTTTCTACATTTAAATGAAGAGATACTGTAACAGTAAAAACAAAAAATTAACAAATTTAGCGTTTATTTAAATAAATTAATCAAATCATAAATATTATTCAAACGATTAAAAATATAACGCAGAGTTAATTTATAAGCTTAGTTAGTACACTAATGCGCTTATTTTTAAATATAATTGTGATTTGTTTCATATTTAGCAACTAATCGATGCTGACTGTGTAGTTATCGTGAGTTACGTGTTATGCAAAAACTGTTTTCTAAACGCTACTGAAGTTTCAAACAAATGCATTGATATTTAAATGATTATTTATATTCATATCACTAGAATAAGGCTCATCGTTATTCGTTATATGCTTTATATGAATGATTTATACAGCATAAAGCATAAATCATTCATGAGATATTAGTAAAACAAATTTTGAAAAATGCATAGCAATCAGATTTGCAGATATTATTACGCTAAACTTTTAAAAATTGAATTTAAAACATAAAACAGTTTATCTAAACAACAAAATTCAAAAATCATCGTTTATTTAATGGAGGGATAAAAAGTGCCGAAAGCTCTACTTTAGTTGATGAACTGTTAAAGTGGTGCTAAAATGAATGCGTCATCAAATGCTTTATTCAATCGAATAAATGGATATAATTTAATAAAATGCATAAGTAATAATAATGTGTACTTGTACTGTCTCTCCTATGATTTCTACAACAGGTACAGAATATACTGTATATGTACAGTATATGTACTCACAGTATATATAGATATATTCCCGCAATAATTCAATTTGACATTCAATTCAATTGTGTCGCGTTTATCCAACTAAATCATAAAAAGCCATCATTCTCTCAAATTGGAAACGCTTTAAGTCCTAATGTTTATATTTCACATGATAGTCCTATAATCAAAAGAGTAAGCTATAAGTAGACGATTGTAACGCTTTTCTATTTTTGTTAGCCTCGAGGGCTTGATTTTTCAATAACAAGAGCTTGTTTTTCAGCTCAATCCTCATCTCTTCTCAAATATAAGCATTTGCCGATTTACCGAGTTTTGTTCAGTTCCGCACGGAAATGAAAATAAGGAGAGAGAGGGAGAGAGAGAGGGAGAGAAAGAAAGAGAGAGAGAGAGAGATGTGGAGAGAGGAGGGAAGAGAGGGAGAGTGAGCTTATAATATATTAGAAAAAATATTTGCATAAAATCAGAAAATCAAAAAATAGTGATTGAAATATTCATTAAGCAAAAGTGATTGGTTGAATGTTTGGTTGAATCAAATTTGCATAATTCTAATTCCGTTTAATTTATTAGAATTTAATTTCCTGAAAGAAAGTAATTTACATAAAAGTTTCACAGATTGAAGTTCAATTAATGAATTTTAATAAAAGAGTATATAATAGCAATACAATATACTGTACTGTAAAATGAGATTAATTTTAAAAGTTTTTAAGTGAACTTTAATAATACACGTGTAAATCACTAATTAATTTAATATAAATAACTGAATATTGTAATGTTTAGTGATTTAATAGAATATTATACAATAGTTAAACTTTTATTAATGTGATCAATATGTTGTTTGGCTCTCAACCTTAAAGCCACAATACTTGAATTTCTATGATCAAAAAGTGGTAATCGAATGTCTTTGGCAGTCATATTAATGCATAAATTATCATCGATATCAGTATTTCTTATATTATTAGTTTCATTAAGTATGTTTGGCAGAACAGAACTCCTATTACGTAATGACTTTGTTTCAACGTTCGATCCATTCACGGAAAGATTTAATGGACTGCTGGCAGGACTTAGAGGTATTGATTTGGTTGTGTTCAGAGAATGTAATGAATGGATTGACTCGATTGAGTTATGAGCTAATAGAGAACAGATATCTGTTTGATTCGATGATTCCACCAAATAATTTGGATATAATGATGTTTGATGAGGCAAAAACTCTGTTAATGATCTACTATTCAATAGTGTGGATGAATTGGTTGAGCATGTGTTTGTGTGTGTGTTTGTTTGTGTGTTTGTGTGTGTGTTTGTATAGGTCGGTGTACTTGTAGATATTGATGCTGCGGTCACTGCTACGGTAGCTGCTGATAGCCACGAATCTATGTTTAACGATGAATGAAGATGATTGATGTGATGCATATTAGAAATTAGCGATGCGTGGGATAATGTATTTGTATCTACTATTGGCAATGGAGGTGTGATCGAAACTGATGTCAGCGGAGAGTGAGATGATCGTGACAATGATGGCGCACATCCATATTCATTGCCAGTTAATGTTCTCAAAGCATGCTGATTCTCCATCTTTTCTTGACGACGCCATTTCGCTCTTAATTAAAAATTTTCATATAATTTCAGTTTAGTAACACAATTGAAATTTTTTAATAGGCTTACCTTCTATTTTGAAACCAAACCTATCAAATTTCGAACAAATTTTAATTCATAAATTTAATATCATTTTTCAAAAATATTTATATTTTCTTATTTTAGATTAATGATGAAAATAAGCTCATTTTTCTAAACTTGTTGAGCTTAAACTCAAAAAATGGAAGCTACGAGCTTGAGCTTCGATTTTATATTCATACAAAAACTTTAGAGCTTTTTTAAGCTTAAACTATGGTTTATGTATGAGCTTATCCTCATCATTACTTTTTTATTCAAATAATATTTTACCTTAATGGTTTAAAAATGGGAATTAGTTTTAAATAAAAACAAAAGTCATTTGCACCGTAATATGTTTTTGATTGTAATGTGTTTAAACTTTTTTCATGCTTTAAGTCATTATAATAGACAAATCAATAAACTTTAATAAAAAAAACACTTCTGATTCAATAGACTAGATTAGACTAAATATGGGTCTCATCTCGGATAGACTGGATGCAGCATCTGTTAATTTTGTACGTAAATAATAATTGTAATGTTAAATTCTTGATTAAATTCTAATAAATTTATTATTTACTTAAACATTAGAATGGCTTTTTAATTTTTTTATCAGAAGGATGGTATTTGAAATTTTTATTTCTTTGAATATGAAGTTGAATTAAAATTTAAATCAGGATATACTGTAATAGTTCGATATTCATTCATTGAACAACTAAATTCTGATTCAAAACAGTAATAAAAAATTTTCGTATTGATAATTAGATAAATTTGGGAAAACAACATTCACATGTCTAACTAACCATTTCTAATCTTATAATGTTTAAAAACGAAATTATACATTGTAGCTAAAAATAATTAATAAATTTTTCATATTTTAATTAAACTTTGTTTTGTAATAGTAATCGTCTATACTTATTAAAAGGGTGGCCTATAGTAGTAGCTCGTGTTCCTCACAACCCCTTAACAAAACTGGGAGAATACTTTAAAGTCAAGTATTATACTCGCGAATATAACTTAAGAAAAAAGTGAAATAATAATATAACAAACATGGGTGCGTCTTATTATCTAAAAAGAATAATAAACTAAAAATAAAATTGAATTTATTAAGACACGAAAATCGAATTAATCCAAACTTTCAAACAAGTTTAAAATTGCTTTACATCTAAATCTTTTTAATATCACTTTGAATTAAATATATTTTACTAAGCTCATTATAAACGGGACTTTATTCGGGTAGAGTCACAGAATTAAATGAACACGAGTTTTGACGGACGACTGAGAAGTGAATTTTCATATTAATTTGGTATCACAGATGTTTAACGTGAAACTATCTTTTTACCAACTATTTAAAATAGCATAGATAAATAGATAATATTTTTAGTCTTAAATAAATATCCCACCGATTTATAGACATGGATTATGCTTACAGTATAATTATATTGAAGTTAAATTTTTTCTTGTTTGCTACAAATCTCATTTTTTTGATTATTTGTTCTTATTATTTAATACAGAAATTTAATTTATAATTTTATACTAATTTTAAATTAAATTTGATTACCTGTACTCTAACTTCAGGTAAATTGACTTTTATAGCTAATTCTTCTCGACTAATGAAAATAAAGAAAAAATGATTTATTACAGTATTATTAATAGATAGCAAAATTTACTGAATGCATTGAATTAATGCTCCGAATTTAATCAAGTCTTTTGCTCATCTCTATTAATCTTTTTTTAAATTTTTAAACATTCAATTAGTAGAGCGTAGACTTAATTAAATGGTTGTGCATATAAACCTATAAACATCAGGATAGTGTGATTTTTCGAAAGCCCTTTCAAGTTCGTGAAGTTGATATGTGGTAAAAGTTGTGCGATTTCTTCGATGTTTCTTTTTAGGTCCGTCATCGGTATTGCTTATGCTGCCACTATTTTCTTCGTCTATTGATAATGGAGATGAAAGTATGGCATCGATTGCAGCATTGGATTGAGTTAGATGTTGGTTGTTATCGCTATGATCGTAGTTATCGTTGTTATCGTTATTATCGTTGTTGTCGTCAAATCGTTGTTCATCACCTGAAAGAGCGTCAACAACAAAAGCTCGTTATCGGTACAAAATGCGCTATAATCGGCAATTTTCTGCTTTTCAACCCTTAGGCCGCAAATATCTAATTAGGCTGTTTGAACGATTCCTATTTATGCAGTATTGTAGTATTGTGGTGATGCAGTTTTTAGTATACCAGTGATTATAGGGCGTTACAGAACTACTATTGAAAGACGAAACTGTAGGGTGCTTTTAGTAACTAAACAACAGCGAGTTTATAAGTAAGGCGTTTAAGATAACCTGCCCTATGAGAGCGCTTAACAAAGTTACTTTTAGAAACTTACACATAATAGAATCTCTCTTTTTAGTGTAATAATAGACCTATTTTGGCATACAGTGGACAATTTTGTTACCACTACTATTCAATTTCAATAGAAACCGTTCGGTAAAATAGTTAATCAAAAGCAATACACCACACCGTATGTCAGAATATGACTATAATCACTATTAGAGGGTATATTCCGTCCAGACTGTTAGACTGTTACAGACTATAGTTACTTATTTACAGATTAGCGTCTATTTTATTCTCAACGCTACTCTGCATTTCAATTGCATGCGTCTCTCCAGATGATCATCATGTCAACCAAATAATATCACTCTTTATACAGTATAACAAACATAAGAATATAGTTAGTTAAACGACATAATAGAATCTGAACGCCTCTCAATTAAGGTTTAAGTTTGTATGCTTTTCAAACTATGTGTTTAAGCCAATCAATAAAAATCCAGTTATCAACTAACGAATAAGCGAATTATCAAAACTAAACTTTTCATTTTACATTGTACTCAATTTTAATATAACACTTCAGGCAATTTTCTATTCATCCATTGAAATATTATTTTTTACTTTTAAAAATGTTTAATTAACCAGAAAATACTGTATTTGGCGCAACATATGTACAATTCAATAACTTCTGTACTCTATAGTCAATAGTTAAATTTTTAGGTTTACACTTTTAGGTGTTAGTACTGTATTTTAGTATTACTAAAATTATTAAAATTATAAATGCTATCCAATGAATGTAATAGCATTACATAGTCGAGCTTATTAATTTGAGCATGTCTACAGGGGTACGTCCGTCCTTCAATCCCGGTGTTCACAGTCTTATATTAATAAAGGGACTTCACATATTTCTTATATTAATAAAGGGATTTCGAATTTTGCCATTTTAGATTAGAAACTAATATACTTGTTACATATGTTTGCATAATCCTATGAAAAAGTTCTAGTTTTCAATTGAATCCGAGTCAGTTATTAGCCAAAGATAACATAAAATTTTTATGTCCGAAATTTTTGCAAAATAACAAAAAGTCTATTAGCAAAATAGCAAATTCTTTAGAAAAATGAGTTGGCAAAATTAAGTAATTATTTAGTAACATCCAAACTATTAATTTTTTAAAGAAAACTTCATTAATAACTATTAAAATGTAAAATCCAATAAATTGTGGTTTAATATAGATAATCTGGAGCTATAGACTGTTAGTTAGTGCTAAGTTTTACATCATTGATTCCGATTTAAGTTAGAAAAACTATTTTATATATAATAGTATGCTTAATAGAACATAGAAAATCGTTAATTAATATTACAGAACAAATTTATAATAAATTCAATTATAAACGATTTAGTAATCATAAGGACTTAAATTATTAGGTAGACTTAAATTATTGATATTTAAGTAAACGAATTAAAGAAATCTCACGAATTTTAAAATTTTAAACGTTTTTCTATTATTTTTGCCATCTTCTAATAAATGATTTCAATTTCCATTTAATCGGATAACTTGCTATATCAAAATTTAAGTATTTTTTTCTGTTTTCGTTGATATTTTAACGTTGATATAAGATATACATTTTAACGCGACTACAGGAATTCAATATAACTTAATTTAAATTAAAAATATTATCATATTGCTTTATATTAATTACCTTAAGACCTTATTTTTGTAATTAAATTAAATTAATTTTTCAAGCGATTTTGTATATTTTTTCTATTGATATTAACTTCCCTAATGTTTAATGTAATTTATAGAATATTAAGATGCTTTTAATGTTAACATAAAAGATGCTTCGCGGATTTTAAACTGGATTCTAAACTTCCAATTGTTCATTAATGGTGAGTTCAAAAATATTAACGTAAATACAACTTACGTAACTTTGTTGTTTCAAAATTAATGTGAATTCTGTATTATCGATTTGTAATATTTTTGAATGAAAATGTCAATCATGCTCTTTTTTATAATTTACTTGGTACCCGCGGTAATATATGCCACAAATTCATACAATGTTAGCAGCCCCGAATCTACTCCACCTGTATCCACACCAGCCCACAACCGCTCCCAGTTCTACTTGAGATTATTTTGAAAGCATTATTAAGTCTGGGTGAGAGGTAAACATTTTTGGTTCATTATAGGCAGAAAATGAAAGTAACATAACTATGTAACTATTTTTTCAGTTAACACTTTTTGCATTAAATATGCTACTATATAGTAGAACAGACTGTAATTGTGCTATTTTTTATGAATAAAAAACAGAATGTAATAAGTTTTAAATAATTTCACAATTTACTGAATTTTTCAATACTAAAATTAATCTATTTAAAATAATTTTTCTTTTTGGCAATAACAAAGATTTTATATTTTTATAAAGTTAGATAATAGTTTTCTAACGAAATTCATATTTTGTCGATTCAATATTCGAAAAAAATCGAAAGGCAAGAAAACCATTGAAAGCAGTTGAAAGGAATAGAATCGAATTTTTTTTTATAAAAGAAAAGAATAGAAATGAGAAGCAAATTTTTTGTGCGATTAAAATTCAAGTAGCAATAAAAATTACTTTATTAATTAATCATATACTTAGAAATGTTCATTACCGGTCACGATAAAAAATAAATCAGTGGTCATGACCGGTATTATTACCATGACCAGTAGAAAATTAATAAAATCGGCTATATTACCTGTTATATAAAATATTTCTTAAAAATGTTCGTAAATATGATTTTGATTTGTAGAATTTAACTAAATTTGAGTTTAAAGCTATTATTTAGAAGGAAAAATTTTATATTTTTGTATTTTTCAATTTTCTAATATTTTTTTATTTAATCAATTGTAGTTATCAAATCATTGTGAATTTCTTGACCAATTCTTTAAGTTTTTTAGATTTTTGGATGAATTTTTTAAGATAACTAAGTTCTAAGATAAATAATTTAATTGTAATTAGAAAATGATTTAAACGTATATTTTTTATAGGCGATTATAAACTATAAACGCGATCTATACGGTCATAATCTTTGACTTTGTAAACATAGTTTTTCGTTCAATTTATAAACGGGAGATTAATATGTTAACTTCTAATAAATATAAATAATTAATTAAAAGTTGTTTTATTTTCCCGGATTATCCCAGTTTTGACAAACACGGATATAAATTATAAAAAGTTCCCGTTTCTTCTATATTTAGCAACAATGTTTTAATTAATATAACAATAGTCTTCTAAAAGTATTCAAAATTGATGAAAAGTATGAAATTAGGGCATAAATTACTATAGTTCTAAGAAAATAGTTTCAAAAGTTAAATCGATTTCAAACTATGAATGCTTAGTTTGGAAATATCTTTAGTTTAATAAACATTGGGTTCGTGAAAAGTTTAAATATTACATTTTTACATTTGATGCACAGTTAAGTTTGGTGAATATAGTTTTATCAAACTTAGATGGATAATATTCAATTCATTATTTTGTAATTTTTAAAATTTTTGGCAATAATAATAAATTTTAATTCCAGTATTATTCCCGCTTTTGGTTAATTTTTATTACCTTTCCCTCCCGGTTTAACCAGTTTTTAGTCCCGGAAAATGCGTTCCCTAGTCATATTTATCGCTTTGAAAATCGTTAATTAACCATTGATTTTTTCAAACAATCACTTGATTTCAACTAAATGTGAAGTATAATCTTAAATATTAATGACATTAAATTAACTTAAATTAATTCATACAAAATTAACGAATTTGTATATATATCACAAATTTAATAAAACTACAGTAGCACTAAAAATTTCGGTTATGTACCTTCTTTTAAAGGTACAGTGGTTTGAAACTTTTTCTTTACGCGACCCAAAATTTAGAAAAAAATTCTGCGATCTATAATTTCAAATCTTTATTTTCTAAAATTAAAGAGAATGATATGCTTGCATTTTAACACATAATTTAAACAATATTCAACGGCGCTAATCGTAAATCATTTTTAACATTTAATTTGCTCTATAATTCGATTATAATAAGTTCGATTAGATGAGATGTCTTAATAGGTTTGTTTTTCAATTGTCAACTTTATGTTGCGACCCATAACTAATTTTAAGTTCGAAAAAACCATGACCCAAGTTTTTAATTCTACGGCCCTGTTTTGGGTCACGATCCATAGTTTGGGAACCTCTGAGGTAGAAATACAGACTTTTTTAAACAATTAAAAAATCTTAGTTTTAGTTTTAAAATAATACGCACGCAAATAATCTTAAAACAAAAAATAGAGGTTTAAGTGATAAATGCTTTATTCATTATAATTAGGCATCAAAAGTTTTTAAAAAGCAATAATTAAAATGTATAATTTCATGCTTAGAATAACGAATAAATATTTTCAAATAACAAAATAAATTTCATATTAATTTCAGATATTATTTCTAATATTTTAGGATCGTGTGATCTCGCGACGCACCTCCACCTAATTTATTGGATCACAAATATAAATTAAAACAGCAAATATTCACTGTAATTTTAAATTAAGTAAAATAATATTCACAAAACAATGCAAACTACAACAATATGAGAGTGAATTAAAATATACCCAATAAAATAGTAAGTCTCGTGCATTTATAACAATAGAAGCAATAAATCACACGTTATATCAAAAAGATTTATAATTTAACAATAAAAATTTTAGCACTCTTTTACTTATTGTTGCAGTTTATTGATAAATTAAAGCGCGATAATCTACATTAAAAAGTGCAATGCAACCAATCTATATTAATTTATTGACATGTGATTGGTATAGTACTTTAAAAATATTTATCATAAGTTTCTATTGATAAAGATTAAGTTCATTTAAAAATATATATTTTTTGATAACAAATCTTTTAAATACGTTATTTAAGTTCACTATAAATAAAATTTTAAATTAATTTAGAATTTACAATTAATAAAATTTTAAATTAATTTAGAATTTACAATTTATAAAAAATTTGGCACTACTTTTTCTAACGATTTTCAGAGTCCTAGTCATATCATATACAGATTCATAATTAATGAAATATTAATCTATTTTGTACACGAAATTCTATGGTTATTGTA
Source organism: Phthiracarus laevigatus (assembly GCA_034700185.1). Lineage (NCBI taxonomy): Eukaryota > Metazoa > Arthropoda > Arachnida > Sarcoptiformes > Phthiracaridae > Phthiracarus > Phthiracarus laevigatus. The sequence continues at coordinate 4,789 of JAQIXJ010000066.1, read as the reverse complement.
CTGTTTTGTATAACATAATGCACTTTAATAATAATAATAATATATTACATGTACAGTACAGTATATCTACTTTGTATTCAACTCTTTTTATAGTTATTTTATTAGAAGAAGAGATTTAATTGAGGTCAACAATAATAATTAGATTTAATGCTATTAGCAATAGTATTGATTTAGTTATTGACACAATTAGTTATTCTCATTTAAATATGATCATAACTGTGATCACGTATCATAACTAAAATGGTTATTTGCTTAAGCGATTCACATCATACTGTAATGTTTAGCTATAAATTAGCTGCAATGCGCAATGAAACCATTATTTATATGCTAATTAATCGACGCTTAAAATAGGAATGCGTGATTTGATTAAGTGATTTACTTGCCATTAGCGTAATTATATTGGCAATACTCTCCCTAACAATAACTATAACTATACTATTATTAGTACAAACAAATATAAATCTAATATAGATTATATGGTTACCTGAACTAACGGAATCACATCGATCACTATTGCATCCATCAAACTCTATATCATTTTGTGCCAATGATCCACATCTGAGCCCAAGAATTGCGTCGATCGTATGTTTAGTAGCGGTCATACACTTTTCTGTTGATGACGACGAACTTCCAAATGATGCAAATGGTAAATCAGTTTTCGAATTACACAATCCATCAAATGGTGATTGTTTAACAATTAGTTGAAGTTTGGTGCTCATGTTGGCCTCTAACCTCTTATTATCAGTCTCTATCAGTTTGCCATCATTGCCATGATTATCATGATTAACATGACCATAATCATTATCAATATCAATATCATTATCAATATCACTGTGATTCACATCACTTTTAGTGTCCATTATATGTTTTATGGTTTAACTATTAAAAACTTGAATGAATGGAATTAAAATTAATTAATAATAATTTGGTTGAAACCGAAACCTAAACCGAAACAGAGATATAGAGCATAACAATGGCATTATATTAGAATTATTGAAGCCCACAGCAATTTTGGTGAACAATATACATTTGTCCGCATTTACTCGTGTAAGTGTTTAAGAAGAAAAATTATCATAAGCGTACTCATTGGTTATAGAACGCTGACAGTCGCAATAAAAATTTGCTTTTTAGTTGACTCCTATGATAGAACCAATAGTACTTTCAAAACAGAATAAAGAAGAATGAAAGCAAAATGTTGTACAGAATACATACTGTAGTAGTGTTGCGCTCGATATACGATATACGGCAATACAGTATAAGGCAATTTGCCGCACAATTCCCACTTAAATCCATTTAATCATACGAAACCAGATTTTCCCAGAAACGCTTTTACTATTTTTACTTTTTTAAAAATTACCGCTTAATTTAATTTATTGTGTTTCACATACTTATTTATGCTTTATTGAACAAATTTCTATTAAATTGCGTAAATTGAATTAAACGCTAATTTTAGGGAAAATGCGATAGAAATTGATTTCACAGTGAGTTAATAGAATTCGCAAATGTTTTCATTAATATTGTATTTGCTCGCGAGTCAGTCGCCTACAATGGAATAAAGAAAAAACTATGGTCTAAAGTACGTTTAGCATCAATTAGTTTTTATGGCATATGATTTGCCATTATATGATTGATATGTCCGTGTGTCTGTGTGTTTGTCTGACCCATGTCCAGTTGTCGTAATCCCACCCTATACCCAATCGTTGACAGTTCCCTAACCCTAACTAGACTAAATCTGGTTCAATATGCCATTATATGTGTGTTCTAGTGATTGAAAATATTTAATTTTTCCTATCCACTACGGTTCCATTACCGCACTGAAAATTTCTACTGCCATTCCATTAAAGGTAAACAACATTTTTTTTCATTCCATTCCCGTACCATTACCGTGAGTTTTTCCTACTCCACTACCATTCCACTCATTACCGTTCCACCATTGAAAAATTTTAGATCTACAAGCAACTCAATTTGGATCAAAATTTTTATTCTTGAGTGAAGTTGTATATTGAAGTCGAAAAAATACTGATTATTTATTGTTTTAAAAAATTAGTATTAAAAACTGCAAGAGAAATCGTTGTTATTTGATAAATAAATTACTTAAATTTTCTTTATAAAATCAGGCCATAAACCACTACCGTTCCATTACCACGATCAAAAAAATCGTTACCATTCCATTACCGGAAAACAAAATTATTTTCATTCCATTACCGTGCCATTACCGGAGCTGGTCTCCAATTCCACTGCCATTCCACGGTAATGGAACTATATTTTCAATCACTAGTTGTAACTATTAAATACTATAAAGCGCTTTATGGTTACCAACAGTGGATACTTCCTATTAATAGCGGTTCTGGATTTCTGGTACCGCAACAATATTAAACAAGAGATTCTAAACTTTTCATTAATTTAAATATGAAAATTCTACTGGCAATTATCTATTTTTTTTAAAGACCTCATTCTTGTTAGTATTATAATTCAACGTAATAACTACAAATATAAGGTGTAAAAATAAAGTAATCGCTTAGTATTAACTTTATTCTGTTTTTAATTTTCTTCAAAATTATAAATTTATGTATAGAATAATTACGCTTATAAAATCTATTGTCTGGGTGTTTCAGACTGTTATAGTCTAACGTTAGTGTGTATAGGTTGACATATATTTTCAAATGAATCGCCAAAATAATTGAAACTTTACATTTTCCTTTTTAGTACTTTGTACACATGAGTATAGGAGAAAAATACAAACTCCAATCTTTTGGTTGCCTTCCCGATAGTTAAGAATTTTTTTTAATCAAAAATTTGTCCATAACAAATGAAATGTTTTTAAAAATTAATTTTGTAAATAATTAAGAGCTAATAAGTAGTTTCATATTTGAAAATATCGTAACATAATATTTATTTAGGATGTAAACTTTAATTTATTTATAAAATAATAAAGTAAAAACGAGTAAAACTCAAAGCGTATCGATTATTATTCTGATACAGAAAAACAAGAAAAACATGTCGTTTCCTTCGAATAGTAAGTTTTAAAAACAGCTGCGTTTGTTATAATGTTAGCCAATTTTGAAACTTAGTTATTGTGAAAACGATTTCTGAATAGCACTGTCAAATATTGCTCACAATATTGATAAATTAGGTGCAAAATTCAAGCATATCATTCTCATTAATTTTTAAAAATAAAGAAATGAAACTATGAGTCGCAGAATTTTTAGCTTACTTTTTAAAAAGTTGAGCTTATGTTTTTGACACTGTTGGTCCATCCATCTGTCTGTCTGTGAGTCCGCTGGCTTATGTTAATAAAGGGATTTCTCATCTTTCTTATTTTAATAAAGGGATCTGTCCTTTTGCCATCTAGACTCAAAAATTAATATATTTGTGACACTAGAATGCGTTTACTTAATAAAAGTGAGCTTTCTATGAGTTTGTCGTTCTTGTTTTTCAAAGTTTAGGGTCGCGTAAACAAATAGTTTGAAAACCGCTGTTATAGTGTATATTATGTAGTGTATAACAGGCTAAAAGTAAAGTCTACGGTATATAATGTGAATTTGTGGAGATCTGTAATAGAGCATTCTTTATTATATTGCACATCCTTTATTTTACGCAAACAGTTAATCGGCAAAGATAAAAACGCATGCGATAACCGACGAAACACAATTAAAATTATATTTATTACATATTGCAGTTGAATTTATACGTTAGTCTAGTGTCACGTAAAATAAATACAGATAACAATTTACCGCAACAATAATGGGTTACGATTTGCATCGATTCACCAAACAGGTCGATTTTGAATTTCGATGCCCGATATGTCATTTTGTGCTCGAAAATGCGGTCGAATCGACAAAATGCGAGCATGTTTACTGCGATGAGTGTATAAAAACCTGGCTGTTAATCAGTAGTAATAAAGTATGTCCTGTTGATAAAATACCGTTGAAAAATGACGATCTGAGGCCTATAACTCGATCACTGCGCAATTTATTACTTAAGTTGGAAATTAAATGTGATTTTGGTGAGTAATATGTATAAATTTTAAATAGCATTTTTTAAGAAATACTGAATTTCCTCATGTTTATTAAATTAAATTGAATGTCATTGAGATTAGATTGATTGACGTCACATACATTTACCTTAAATTACATTGTACTTTATAATGCGCGCATTATTTAACGTATTAGCAAACATGTAGATAATTAAGGAAACATGATTCATGTCGGCTTTTAAAGTTTTTTCAAACAACTTGATTTTCATAAAATTTCATAGATAAAATAAAAATGGAGCAAAAGTTTGACCATTTCCAAAATTAGATCTTTATAACCAGATAATAATTAGTTGTAAATTTTTAATCTTGTAAGTGGTAGAGTAAGCTTATAGTGTGATTTTTTTTTTGATTTTTTACCAACAATGATTTAAGTTAAAACAGTTTATAATTTAAAAAATGTTGGATTGCGTTGCAACAATATAACAATTATCAAATTTATTTGAATAGGTTCTAACTGATATTTGGTTTTAGTTTTTGTTGGTTTGTTTTTTAAATATACTTAATTACATGAATGCTAAGAGCTATTTCTACCATTATGTTGGCGTTAGTGAGGCGCGATCCTAAAATATAATTAGAGATGATGGTTTTCTTCACGTTTTGATTCTAAAATTATTTTAACAAAAAGTTTTTGTTTCGAATTTATTGCTTTGTATTTTTACTATTTTTTCTAACAAAAGTTTACCTTTACCGAGATTATTTGCAATGCATAATTGAAAAAATTATTATTATTTTTTGTGCAGAACTACAAGGTTG